>SNQJ01S0029837.1:10961-38796 GCA_010110895.2 Picea sitchensis
AATTTCTTCTTTGCAACCACTTTGACTACTTTGACCTTTTGGGGCTTCTAGATGACTCATGAGGGTTCTCCAACTTCACATGGACATAACTCTCTAACCGTGAGGAGTTATGTGACATTCCACATACCACTAGAAATGGCATGCCATGTATTATCCATATATAATAATATTACCTGAAAATATATCAAAAATCATACCATTATCCATGAAACAAAATTGGATCCATTACCCAAACCTTTGTGCTATCGAAATTTGCTATCGGACTTTCTTCAAGGGTTGACATCAATGAAAACCAACCCAATTAATCAACAATCTCCCCCTTTGGCATTGATTGAAACACTCTTATGCAATACTAAATTCATATCACTCATGCTCCCCCTGTGACCATTTCTCCCCCTAGAACCATGCCTCTGTGCTCTCTCTCCAACCATTTATATCCTGCATCTGATAAATCTCTCCCCCTTTGTCATCAATGACAAAGGTATATTTCCATCTGGGGATTGTCCCCCTAACTAAACTGTCCTTGGGGATACTACCCTTGACTGAAATCTTTCTGAAACTGATCTCCCAACATGAAGTGTCCTCTTTATGGTGCTTCCTCGTGTAAATCTATGACATATAAGATAAGCATTCAAAAACATTCATTTTGGAGTAGAAATTACTCCGATTCTATAACGAATATACTCAAAGGATTATCATGGAAGCAATTTTGTAAAGATGTTTTCCACTTGTTCTTTTGTGCCCACATATTCAACTCTGATGTTCTTGTCTGCAACTTGTTCCCGTAGAAAGTGATACTTGATTAGAATGTGCTTCATCTTGGAGTGCATCATCCTGCTCTTTGAGATACTGATGGCACTTGTATTATTAGAATAGATTGGAATGGGCTCATCATATTCAACCTGTATATATATTAGAGTTTGTTTCATCCATAGAACCTGTGTACAACATCCTGTTGTTGCAATATACTCTGCTTCGGTTGTAGATAAAGATACTGATGATTATTTCTTTCTTAGCCAAGATACTAAACACTCACCCAAGTAGAACGTTTCTCCACTGGTGCTTCATCGGCCATCAATGCAACCTTCCCAATCTGCATCTGTGTAGGCAATAAGTGATAGATCCTTTCCTTTTGGATACCATAATCCAAACTCTTTTGTTCCTTTGAGATATCTGAAAATCCTCTTCACTGCTAAGACATGTGATTCCTTTGGTGATGCTTGAAATTGTGCCATCTGTCCAACTTCTTGCATTACATCTGATCTATATGTTGTCACATATAGTGAGCTACCAATCATCAACTTGTATTTCCTCTGGTCTGTAGACTTTGAATCATCATATTTGCTCAACTTGCAACTGGTTTGCATAGGACTGGTAATTGGTTTGTAATATTCCATTCCAAACCTCTTTAGCATTTCTTTGATATACTTAGTTTGAGCAATAAAAATACTTTGGTTTCTTTGATGTATCTGAAGACCCAGAAAAAAGGATAGTTCTCAGAGTAATGACATTTCAAATTCATTCTACATGTCCTTTGCGAATTTTTCTCTTAACATGTCATCATTGCTTCCAAAAATAATAAAATACTATTTTTAGTTACCTTGATGTAGAGGTTTTTGTTTGCACTTCCTTTTTTGAACCTTGCCTGTTGTAGATATTTATCTAGTCTAGAGTACCACACTCTAGGAGCATGTTTTAGACCATACAAGGCCTTCTTCAATTTGCACACATAATCTATGTTTTCTGACAATTGAAATCCTTCTGGTTGTTCAATGTAGACTTCTTCTTCAAGTTCCCCATTCAGAAAAGATGATTTCACGTCCATCTGATACACTTTAATATTCTTGGAGCATGCATAAGCTAAGAGAAATCAGATTGCTTCCATTCTGGCAACTGGGAAAATGTCTCTTCAAAGCCGATTCCTTCAATCTGTGCGTATCCTTCACATACCAATCTATATTTTTTCCTTGTAACATGTCCATATTCATTCAATTTATTTTTGAAAACCCACTTTGTGTCAATCACATTCTTATTCTTTGGTCTTGGAACCAATTCCCAAGTGTCATTCTTCTCTATTTGATCCAATTCTTCATTCATGGCCTTATTCCATAATTCATCCTTGTTGTCCTCTTCAAAATTGTTTGGTTCAATCATAGATAAGAGTGCTAGGTGCATTTATTCTGGTGAACAAATTCTTCTTCTAGTCTCAACTCTTGCATCCCTGTTTTCGATAATCTAATCTAAAGGATGATTCTTTTATACTCATTTGCTAGGTATCTTTGTAGGCACTTGTTGAACTTGCTCTTCTACTTCTTTCTGATCTTCTTCATCTTCCCTTTCTACTTCTTCTTCGTAAATCTATTCCATTGATTCATTTTCTTCTTCCTTTAATAATCATCCACCTATTCAATCAATTGTTACATTGATGCTTTCCACAACTTTATTCAACCTCAGATTGTAACACTTGTATGCTTTCCTTGTACTTGAGTAACCAACAAGTACTCCTTTGTCTAGATGAGAGTCAAACTTTCCCATTCTTCCATCTTCTCTTTTGATGTAGCATTTTCATCCAAATACTCTAAAGTGCTTCACATTTGTTGGTCTTCCTTTCCATAGCTCATAAGGAGTTTTGTCATTGTTGTTTCTAAGAATTAATCTATTTTGAATCTGAATTGTTGTATGCAGTGCATGTGTCCAAAAAATATCTCTTAATTTGGAATCCATGCTCCCATCCACTATCATATATCTTTCCAAACCTGCTAAGTCTTCTTACGAATCCATCTCTGCCCATACTGTCCAAGACTCTGCTACAAAACTATCCATACTTTTGACTCATATGTCACTGTACTATCATGAAGTACTACTACAAATTATTGATATATCATATTGTACTTCTGCTAACTGAATGCACTGAATCTGTCTACTCAAACTCTACAAGTTGCTTGTAGCTAGTAGGATGGTTCTCTGGGCATAGAATCCCCCCGTCTATTATTCATATTATCTGGGAGTCTCTAAGTCGTATGGCTTAGAACAATTCCTTCTCTGATGTGTATTCATCATCTCTCTGAGCTCTGGATTCTTTCTTTCTGTTTGTGGATTAATCTTTCACTACAATGCCTGAAAGTACAATCTCTTGAACCTGTTCCTTATTTCCTATCCTTCTTTTCTTTGAGCTATTTTCAAAACCTTTATGTATCTGACATCTTTATTTTTCTCTATATAATTTTCTTCATCTCGTTTTATTGCCAATCGTGTGATCTCTGGGACCTGTTCTTTGTGTTTTCTTATTGATACTTTCTTATATCTGATATCAGTGTTCTCTTTCATGGAAGTATCAATCATTCTTCTACAATCACTATCTATGTGTCCATAGTTATGAAATTTTTAACATTCAATGTTACGTGGGGCCACATAGCCATTTCTTTCTTGAACATTTCTTTTATAATCCCTGCAATCTGCAACCTTATGTCCAAAATTAGTACAATAAAAACAATGACCATAAAATAAATTTGCATACCTGGGAGTGAATGATCTTCTTTGTGGTGTAGTCCTTCTAAATTTGTTCCTTGACTGATCATGATCATGATTGAAGCCTCTTTGTGGCTTGAACATGGATGGTCTTCTTGAAGATGTATCTTAATAGTTTTCTTAGATTCTGGTTGACCATGATTCCTTCCTTTGAGTACTTATGCATAACTCTTTTTATTTTCTTCATTCTTCTTTTCTAGCAACCTAGAGTGCTTCTCTTCATTCTCTATAACTAAAGTGGATGTTTTTGTCTCTTCATCATTCTTGTTGAGCTTGACAATTTTACTTCTCAATGTGACAACTTCTTCTTCAAGCTTCTCAACCTCTTTTTCTTTCTTCATTATTTGAGACTTCATGACTTCTTTTGTTCTTCTCGCTTCTTCAAGTTGGATTTTTAATATGATTATTTCTTCTTCAAGTACTTTTTCTTCTTGACTAAACTCTACCTCAAGCTGGTTTAGATCATTATTTATTTTCTTAAGATGATATGTCAATATCTTCTCTCTCATTTTTGCTTCTTCCTTATGTGCTACTATGTTGGCTTCCAAATGCTTCTTTTGATATTCAATATTTTCTTCGATATTTCTGGCATCTTCTAGTTGAGTTCTTAAGTTCTCAATGACCTATTGGGATTCTTAAAAAATGTGAACACTTTCCTTTTGTTTCATCAATTCTTTCTTGAGTGACTTGTTTTCTTCTCTTTCTTTTCTTAGTTCATCTAAATCGCTAATCAATTATGCTTCATAATTGTCTTCTTTTTTAATTAGTTTTCTGTCTCATTTCCTTCATGGCATTCTATTTCAAAACATCCGCATTTTTCACAATTAGAGCAAAACAACATACCTATGTTGATTATGTACTCTTCATCTTCTAAATCTGTTTTGACATGGTGAACATATTTCTTCTTTATTTTCACCTGCATCTTCTTTGGAATTTTCTGAATCTATGATGGCTGAAGAATATATGTCATGTAACTTATCCCAAAGTTCTTTGGCTGATGAACATTTACCAACCTTTTCTCTTACCCAATTAGGTAATCCTTCCCAGATGAAATCCATTGTTATTTTGTTATTCTTCTTCAATTCCTTCTTGGCTACAGTCTTTGACCTTTTTGAACTATCATATTCTATAATGAATGATAGCCAAATATAATTCCCCCATGCTTGTAAAAATACTTTCGCGATTCTGCTCCATATCTCATACTTTAACCCATTCTAACTATTAAACAGTAGTACTCCATTCTCAGAATAATCCATGATCTCCTTCTAGTGGTTAAACTGATTTCTAAAGGAACTGACTCTTATTCCAATTGTTGGATTACTGAGAGGGGGGTGAATCAGTAATATATCAATTTAATCATTTTGTTTTATATCAATGTAGCATTATCATCCAATAGTTGTAGAGTAAATAAACACTGAACAAATGAGCAATCATACACATACACAGTACACTAGTGTTTTTATGTGGAAACCCAAAGAAAGAGAAAACCACATAATTCTTTTTCTTATATGTCTTTAAGAATTGCATTCATTAGAAGCACCAACTTCCTTTGTTTTCTAGCTGCAAGTGGAAGGAGGCTCCAACTCCCTAGTTTCTCAGGCTACAACCTGAGGGAAGCTCCAACTCCCCAATTCTCTAGCTATAACCATAAGAAGGCTACAACCCCCTATGTTCTTCGGCTACAACCGCTTGTCCTTACCCCGTCCAACCGCCCTGAAATATAAGTAAAATGATGGAACCACTGTCACACTATCACTGTGAGATATATTGTTGTAAACATGTACCAATCAACATGCACCAAACAACCTGTAACAACTTGTGCCAATATGTACCATACATCAACATGTACCTCAACCTGTACCATAAACAAATGCATCAACCATGCACCAAACCTGTACAAATAACCTATCACAATAACATGTCCAAACAACCTGTCTCATCAATCTTATCAACCAAATCAAATCTACTCACCAAGATCAATCACCAACACAACTTTCAACCATATGCAAAATATCACTAATATTTTCATCAACCAATCATAACACAACAGCTCATAATCATCACCAAGATCAATATGTTCTTCTAATAATATACCAAGACAAGTATGCTACATCATCCATAAACCATGTGTCAACAATACTACTAACAAGTGCCTCCAACCATGTACCAAGTATGTACCAATCATGCATCGGCTACTCATCAACTATGACTCATCAAGATGTACCAACATCATCAACTATACACCTCATGTATGTGCCAACTCATCAACTACTTGTCTCAACCATTTACCTAACATATACCTCAACTAAAATCCCTCATAAATTTCATCATCCAAATCTGATTTGTAACTCTGTAACAGACCTAGTGTATATGATCACATACCTGTAAATCTTCCTTAACTTTAATAACAAGAGACTGGCATTTTCATCAAACTTTACTTTAGTCTCACATGACTAATTTTGGATTAGTCAACAACCCTAACTTGAAATAATCATAACTATGTACCTATAATGAAAAAAGATCTGAAAAGAGTACACAATGTTCTTCATTATATTTTATGCAATTCCTCCAGGTTTCACTACTTGGAACCTCTCATAAAAGGAGTTATAGAAAAAATGGCATGCCTTGTTGAATTTTGGCTTATTCTAGAGAGTGAACTTGTAGAGAATGCCCCGCATGGAATATTTATTTTATAGATCTAAAAACCGTACAAAGAATACTACAAATTGTGCTCTAATTAATACATTTTGTATTACTAAATTTGAATATGTTATGAATAAGTTATAACATTTTTACCCGAAACACCTGTTTTAGACTAGTTTCAGGACTAGACACAAACCCTATTTTCCACGGAGTGTAACTCCAAAAATACAACGACCCACAAGATGAAATTTTTATCACATCTACTTGGATATGTTTCCTCAATGACCTCCAGATTTTGTGGTCTGAATAATTCTACAAAAAATTTATTGCAAAAATGGTGAGATGATCTGTAAATAAGATACCTTAGAAAGCATCATCAAAAGAATTTATCCTCCCTTGAATTTTGGCCTTCTTTACTTCTCCTTCTCTCTGAAATTTGTCTTAGATCTCCTTTTTTTACCTCAGTCACTTGTAGATATTCAATATGCTAAAGTGTATTTGAATGAGAGACCATTGCCTCTTATTTATACTTTCATGTAGCTTCCTCAAGGGGTTACCTTATAATCATCTTAACCCACTTTCTTTATTTTAGGGATAACCCACTTCTAACCACTTGTCCACTTAACTTAACCACTTTACATAATTAGTGAGTTCTCCATTAACTTTATTATGTAAATAATTTTACATTCTAATCATCTTAACCCACTTTCCTTATTTTAGGGCTAACCCACTTCTAACCACATGTCCACTTAACTTAACCACTTTCCACAATTAATAAGTTCTCCATTAACTTTATTATTTAAATAATTTCTTTTGCATCCACTTTGACCTATAGTACACTCATCACTTCACTTTATTATTTAAATAATTTCTTCTTTGCAACCACTTTGACTACTTTGACCTTTTGGGGCTTCTAGATGACTCATGAGGGTTCTCCAACTTCACATGGCCATAACTCTCTAACCATGAGGAGTTATGTGACGTTCCACATACCATCAAAAATGGAATGACATGTAATATTCATATAGAATAATCTTTCTTACAAATATATAAAAACTCATACCATTATCCATCAAACAAACTTGGATCCATTACTCAAACCTTTGTGCTACCGGAATTGGCTACCGGACTTTTTTCAAGGGTTGACATCAATGACAACCAAGCCAATTAATCAACACACACACACACACACACACACACACACACACACACACACACACACATATATGAACCTTGTCTAAATATGAAGGTTGTGTGGTATGATTTAATTTGGTATTATGTTGCATATATCTATGATGATTTCATTAGAGCTTGGTGAATCCTATGTATAAGGGAGCCCACCCTTTTTTACTTTTTTTTTGTTAAACCCACATTTTAAAATATGTTATATTTGATATATTCTTATGCCTCTTTGTGAGTCAACTTGAATTTGTAAAAATAACTTTTCGTTTGTCCATATAACAACATATTAACACTTAGTTAACATTTTTCAGTTCATAACGAATATTAGAAGTTACCAACTTCTTGGTAACAAACAATGTAAATGTTCAAGCCTTGGAAAGCAACATTATCTTTTCACACACTCATTATGGTATGTTTAAAGAATTTTTTTCCTTTTTAAAGTCAGTTTCTTATCAATGCACTAAGAATTACTAGGGTCTAATAGTTCTGTTGATAGAAGGGGTTATTTTTTAAATGGAAAAATTGGAGGTCAAACCTTGATATTTTTGTTTGCAAGAGGTATATCTTACTATTTGGTCACTGAAGAAAAGTGTTTGTTGTTTCCACCATTATCTCATCTAATTGGTTTGTTGGTTGTAAAGACTAATACTGTCATCCAAAAGCATTCATAGAATCATGTTGCAGCTTTGTCCGTCTAAATCTTTTGTATGTCATTTACATAGTAGCCAAGTAGTATTGTACACGCTAGTTGTCTATGAAAGAACATGTTTATGGTCTAGAATTTCATAGAAGTATTAAAGAGCTTTAAGACTTTCATTTAATGTACTAATGAAGAAAACATTTGATAAATAAGACTGTGTTTTTCATCTCCATATTTCTTTGTTTTGAGTTCATGTTTTTCATTCTTTTACTTGAATTTAATTCTCATTCATTGTATATATCAAGTTTTATATTTTTGTTATACAAATTTCAGTTTCTGTTTTTACTTGATGTTATGCGTTAATATCTTCATTGCGTTTTAGATCTTTCTATTAACAAAAATTCACAATAACATTTAAAGTGGCAAGAAGATACCCTTCATGTGTTTGTTCAAGTTATTAGTACATACATGCATGATGTTACATTTGTTATATGTTTAGAATATTGTTATTTTATGTTGTATCACCTAACTTATCATGAAGATAGAGATTTTGTTAAGACTTAGGCTATAGAATCAGGGTGATCATTCCCACCTCTTATTGGTTTATCCAACCAATAGGTCAAAAAGTTGATATAGGAACTTTCATTTCCTCTCATCAACATGTGGAGAGTACCAATTCTCAAGGGTAATCTTATTTAGAGATTTGTAGTCATTACACATTCTCCAAGTACCATCCCTATTGAGCACTATGATTTTAGATGAATTGAATTACTCCATACTCCAATAGTGGAAGAAACCATTTCTTGATGTCATGGACTATGAGTGTGGACTATCTGTATAATTCTATGTTTAGCAATGGAGAGTCAGGAAACAATTTTATCTCATGCTCCACTTCCGTTTTAGGTGGTAATCCTTTAGGCTCTTGAAACACTTCTCTATACACTTACAAAAAATCTCCTCATGGTGTCTATTCTCTTTAGTACATCCCCCTATAGATGACTTTACTTCTATTGATTCACTTATTTGTTGATTCAATATCAAGAAGAGAAATGCAAACTTCCTACTTGAGCTAATTAGTTTCTTTTCTTGGTTTTACTTCCAAAGAGATGTTGAATTAACCTTTACAAACATTGATGATGAAGGATTTTCCATCCTTGACCAAGAAGTATCGGTCTGATCTCCTCATGAAAATTTCCTACCTCATGTACATGTAGAGACTTTCAAACACTACACCACACACATCAAGTGACACCACATCTACCTCCACTTCTTCAATGCAATTTTCACTTATTGCAAATCTAATTTTGTGTTACTTAGTGATTTTGAGCTCTATGTCCTCATTTACCTATCCTAGTGCCTATGGGAAAGGATGGTGTTATAGCAATATTTGCCTCACCCCATTCAACTTGCTGAGAAGGCCTTTTCCATTTCCCTATGTAGACTTGAAGTCCCTTTTGTACTTCCTAGAGCTAAAAAATCATATTTTTCCACATATACGCGCCCTAACAGTACTACAACATGTGTATGCGTAGGTTGCACCATTACAACCCGTGCACATTGAGTTTTGTGCCCAAAATTAAAAATTGTGTTAGGTTTCCATGTCACGTCATGAGATCTACGATCATTGACCTTCCATATATTGGAAACGTTTTGACTCGGCCCTTCAGTTCCATTTCAAGGCTATAAATTGGGCCATATCAAAGCCATGGAGAGGAGAGAATTAAACTTTGAGAGAAAATATACTTTGGAGAAATTTTCACTTGATATTGAGTCTGCATCCCTTTGTTCTTTGAAGTCTGAACACATTGTTCAACCCCCAAGCTCTTCCCTTGTTGATTGATAACCTCATTGTCTCTCATTTATGAGCTTTCCTTTGGTGGATGATTGAAGTGGTGGAGGCCCAATTGGAAGAGACTTAGTTTCTCGGTTCCAAGACATGTCGACAAATTTTTTTTTCACTTATACACTTATGTGGATCATTTTTTAATAAAAATACTATTTTCTCGTCCAATTGATATCTTGCAAATATTTGAATTGTTATTCCATGGGCGTATTTGTTATGAATGTTAATGGATTATGTTGTTATATGTGCTAACATTATATATTATCACCATATGTTTGTGTATCTTGGTTGTTGAGGAAAAGTTGTAGGTATAGAGATTTGAGTTGCGTGCTGAACGGTGGTCTTCATCGAACGTCCAAATGAGGTAGGATTTTTATATTTTCTTGTTAGAGTTTCCATTTATATAGAATACTTGGGATTAGAGTTGATTTATGCAGTGATTTCCATCTGTTGTGGTTTACCCCTTGCCGTAGAGTGAATTTCCTCGTAACAGATGGTCATGAACTTGCATATCCAAAGTTACTCACCAAATACTATACTATGATGTTGGCCTATGAATTAGAATAAAGATAAATATCCACCTTTGTCTTCTTGACTTGGATCTTGATATATAAGAGTTTAGTCATCTCCTTCTCTTCCTTGGGATAGTTCACATCCTTCTACAATATAGTGAAAAAAAAATTATCATCTACATATGAATTGTTGTCTACTTGGTTGCTCGAATCCATGTCTAACATGTTCTTCTTGTTGCTATCCTTCTTTCAGTTCTTTGGATTCATCTTTGGATATAGCTTCCAACACTTATTTTTCATACTAACATCAATGTTACAATGGTTATAGTGGTTGCTTGCATCCTTGGATTGATGTGCAATGACCACTATCTTCTTACCCTTTTCTTTCCACTTATTGTTTCCCTCCTTGGAAATTCTTTTTTGGTCTATATGCATGGAATCATGTGGATGTGGTTTCCCTTTCTTCTTGTCCATTTACATATATTATTCTTGTGCCATTATGATAATTTTGAGGTAAAAAATGGGCCTTAAAACAAAATATGTACTATCAAAATCTACTTTAAAAGAACCAATAAGATTCAAGATGATGATGTCAACCATAAGGGTAAACATTTTTGGAGGGAAAGGAAGAAAACTATTTTTTTTAATTGTATTTTCAAATTATCTCCTTATAAGTTTACTCAAATTAGTGTTGGATGCATAATTAAATTCCACATCCAACAAGTACCCACTCTGCATGCTTTTGATAGACCCACGGTGATATAATCTGGAAATACATGATTTTTTTTTAAAGAAACACGTTTTTTTCATGTATTTCTAGTTTATCTCACCATGGGTATGTCAAAAGTATGCAAAGTGCATGCTTGTTATTCAAGAAGCACATTTTTTTCATGTATTTCGATTTTATCTCATTGTGGGTCTATCAAAATTATGCAGAATGGGTACTCATTGGATGTGGAATTTTAATTCCACATCCAATGAGTGCCTACACTTGATCATATGAAATCACCATCATTTGTCTTGTAAACTCTTTCCTAATTTCCTAACCACCACTAGAGCCCAACAATCTCACTTGTGTCCTCGTTTAGGCCTTTCTCAGATCAACCTCTTCCCTTTTCTTTGTTTATTAGTTGCATTCATTTGTTGATGAAGTTTTGTTTGAGTTGTGGTAATCATGGTTGAACATTTCAATAAAGGTTGATGTACACAATTAAATGTTTCTGGTTTTGAGGCGAAGCTAATATCTAGTAGCGGCAAGTTTAAAATGGTAAGTGTGACATTGTTGTTCAAAACGAAAGATAATTTCATTTAGAATATTCAACATGTTTTTCTGACATTGCAAGAACTTATCTTTGTGGATGGTGGAAATATTTATTTTCATGTGAATGGTTCTTCATTAATTGTTGTGAATTATTTATTTTCATGTTTTTCATATTATGTGAATGGTTTTTCATACAATTAATTGTTTCGATGGGCGTGATGATATGGATTTTAATGGTTTTTCATGGAAAGTGTGTATGCTTCGGTTATATTGGATTTAAATGACATGCTATTTAACTTTTCCTATGAGTAAAGTATTTTAATAATTGTTAATCATATGATTTAATCCATACATGGAGTATAACAAACATATATCACATCAATTGTAGGCACCCAAACATATATCTTTGAATTCCACATCATGGGGGCCTATACTTAGTGGGAATTTAACTCGGGTGGGAAGGATAACAAACATGCTACCCAACCACCCAAGCTATGAACCCAAGACTAATTAAAAATGTAAGTATTTAAAACCTTTTAAGTTAAAAACAAAGATTCTAGACTTTATACAACCAAAAGATTCAAAAGCATAGAAGTCGATAGTGTGACTTTAAAGTTAAGATAAATGGTAATCACCAAGGAGGCTCCTAAACTTTACCAAACTAACATGCCCATTAACTCCATTTTCTTTCATTATATTTTTATTACTTCATATATGGATTAAATCATATGATTAGCAATTATTAAAATAATACTTTTTCAAATTGCCAATATGAATTGTTTAGCCAAATTTGATCATAGAATGATACTTTGCCAAAGTGTCAATATGATTGGAAGAAAACTAACTTATTTCATCAATATTTTCATCTATAATAGATCATAGCATCATACACGCTACAACACTGATAATATCCTCATAGATAATCATATTGATATGGAACATGGAACAAAATCCCACTTTGATATTCTTTTAATATCCCCATAGATAATGATACTTTGTCAAACTATCAATATGATTGTAAGAAAACTAACTTATTTCATCGAAATTTTCATCTATAATAAATCATAACATCACACACATACATCATTGGTAATATCATCATATGATCATGCACCTACATCACTCGTAATATCCTAATAGATAATCATATTAACATGGAACATGAAACAAAATCTCACTTTAATACAAAAATTAGTAAACTTGCAATTGTAAAAACATCTGAAAAACAACCATCATGTAAAAAATCATAAGCACATAAAAATGTACATCTCATATTAATAAAATACATAAACATATTTGTGAGATTAAAATTTATTAAATTGCATCACAAAAATACAAATAAAAAATGTCCTTGAACTTGTTTATTACTACTAGAAATAGAGCATACTAATAGGTTGTTTCTTACTAAAAAAAAAGGCTTAAAAACCGATGTCAGTAAAACCACCAAAACAACAACCAAAATACTAGTTATCATATTTTCCTTTCTCAAGTTATCATATTTTCCTTTCTCAATTAAATCCTATCGAGTGGATCATATTTGCGCTAAGAAAACCCTCATTGGTACTTTATGCCTAAATTAAACAAAAAAAATACCCAGAGATATAAATAAGTGATATATAACCAAACAATAATATTTTATGTGTTGTGACCCGAACCAGAAAAAGTGGATTCAAAAACCCAAACTCATTATTTAAAGTACCAAATCCAAGAAATAATCGAGAGAGAATGTTTTTTGTACCTGAATTTTTATTTATTCACTCACCTATTGGGAATTCTAAACAACCATTGAAATGACTAATGTACATAATGCGTTTCTATGTCTCTTATTTTAGTGTCTAAGAACCATCTTTATGATATCAAATATTGAATCAGTGAAGCAACAAATCAACTTATAAAATCTACAGATTCATCCATTTCCTCCAAATCATGTTTGTCACTCTTCTTTCCAAAATTAACAATAAATATTTTCATATTAAATAAAAAATAAAATTTACTTCATTGAATTCATATGAGATGATCAAATTTTAGCTCAGATTGTGAAATCCACATATTGAGTCATTTTGTTAAAAAAATGTTGATTATAAATATTGTCCCATTGAATTGGAAAATAAAAATACATTAGTGAAATGTAACCACTTTATTCTTTGCTATCCAATCATAACCACTTACTTTGTTTCCTACCATAAGATGTCAACAATGTAGATTCTGAAACTAAAATTTATTGAATCCAAGTGCAATAATATATCGATATTGAAATCAAAGAGTACAACGTTTTATTTACTTGTAAAAGGATATTGCACAGTACAATTATATAAATACATTTTCTATAAAAGTTAAGACTCAAACTAAATGGGGCTAATGTAAACAAAATTTGAAAATTGCTTCATAGTTTGGTTATCTAACCATTCTTTCCTTACAGTAGACTAGAATGTTGAAGAACTTTGGCCTTCACCACTATTGTTGTGAGTAGTGCTTGTGTTGCCCAACAAATGTGTTATATCTGATTGGAATTTTGGGTTGCCAACAATTCCCAAAAATGTGTCATTGATGCTTTGCAATGCACACACAATGTTGATCATAGTAGGCCGTCCTTCTGGAGATTCTTTTGTGAAAAACAAACCCACACTTACAAGTTGCCTGAGGAAATTGAGCTCCTTAAATTCTTCAATGCTTGTAGTATTCCTCCCCAATAGACTCTTATCCACCACTTCCCCAACTCAGTTTGGAAAATTGCTAGCCACCCATTTCTACAAGCTTAGTCCTTCCACAAACATGTTGTGGTTGGGTTTCTTTCTAGTCAACATCTCCAAAAACACTATTCCATAGCTATAAACATCTCCTTTTGTTGTGACACATCCACCCAATCCATATTTTTCATTTAAAAATTCTCATCATAAGGCTTCTAATTCACAATTTTTAATAGAAATAGAAAGTTCATGACATGGCCCAATATGCTATCTAGATCAAATAATACCTGGAGGAATGTAGCCCACAGATCCTTTGAGTGCATGTGTGGAAATGAGAGTTGAATCCTCAGAATTTGCAAAATGTATACTAGAAATGCCGAAGTATGTTAAATATGTTGTCATATCTTCACCCAGAAGCACATTGCTAGGTTTCAGATCGCAATGGAGCACTTGGACAAAACAATGGTGATGCAGATATTCCATGCCTTGTGTGATATATATTGTTATATTCAACCTTTGAAACAAACTCAAACCACTTTCTTCTTCTCCATCAGGATATAACCACTTCTCTAAGCTTCCATTTTCCATTAATGGAAATATCAAATCTTTCATTTGGAGGTCTGAATAAGAGGTTATGATTCTAATCATATTTTGGTGCCTAACTTTACCCAAAACTTTGCATTCCCTGTCAAAACTCTTTTGACCCCCTCATTTTCCAAATTGAGAACCTTGATAGTGACAATTGTGCCATCATTCATAACCCCTTTGTACACTTTCCCAAAACTACCAACTCCTAACAAGTTGGTGTCACTAAATTCTTTTTTGCCATGATGATCTCTCCATAGGAAATTCTTCGATGCCCCATAGTGAAGGATGTCTCGACCACTCTATGAATATGTCTCTTGCGATTTTGAATCAAAAAGATTCCCAGAAACAAACAAAATGCAACAATCATTGCAACAACGACAACGTGTATGATGACTCTTTTTATATGCCAAACACTTTTATGTTTGTGAGCATAGCATGGTGACAGATTTACCCAAGGTCCACAGAGGCTAGGATTTCCCATAAACACCATGGAACCAAGATTTTTGAAAACCCCTCCTTTAGGGACTTCTCCTGACAACTTGTTAAAAGAAAAATTGTAGTGGTGGAGCATTTTGATATTTTCCAATGACAGGGGTATTCCACCTAATAAATTGTTGAAGGAGAAATCCATGTCCTCAAGACTTTGAAGTTCACCAAGTGTAACTAGAATTGGACCTTCAAGTGCATTGCCAGAAAGATTAAGGTATTCTAGTGCTTTGCAGCTTTGAAGTGTACTTGGAATGTAGCCAGTTAATTGATCTGTGGAAACATCTATAGCTTGAAGCATAGTCATCTTACTTAGTCCCAAAGGCATAGGTCCATGTAATAAATTGTTTGAAAGATTTAAAGAAAAGGCTAAATTTTCAAGACTTGCAACCTCTCGAGGTATTTTCCCAATGAACGCGTTACATGATAGGTCTAGTTGTAGTAAGTTCATGTGTTTCCCTAGATTTGCAGGTATATTACCTGATAATTGGTTTTGGTGAAGATATAGATATCTTAGTTGTTGGAGGTCAGCAATAGAATTAGGAATTCTCCCATAGAGATTATTTTTAGAGACAGATAACCACCCTAAGTTTTTGAGTTGCCCAATATCTGAAGGAATGTTTCCTTGTAAATAGGTGGATCCCATATGTAAGACTTGCAACTTTTAAAGAATATTAAGTGATGAAGGAATAACCCCTATGAAATTATTGTTGTCTAAAATAAGTTGTACTAAACTAGTTAAGTTTCCAATCTGTGGAGGTATCTCTCATGTTAATTCATTTGCTTCCAAGTTTATGTAGTCCAATTTTGTAGAGAGATGGCCTATAGAAAAGGGAAAATGTCCCTTTAAATTATTACTAAATAAATATATATTTTCTAAGGTGGAACAGTTAGTAAGAGCATTAAGGATGGACAAGCTCGTGGTGTTGCCGCTAACCAATGGATTAGCGCCTAGAGTGCCACATAGATACATTGAACAATGCCATTGCAGAGTTAACTATTTTAGTTATCATTGGAAAGCTAAAATATATTTTAGTTAACTATTCATGATAATGATATATAGAAATTTGTCCAACTTGTAAATTTTATGGGTCGGTGAACAAACTATGTGTCATTTTCTTCTAATAGGTGTGTCCCTTTTACATTTTTTTCTCTTCTATCTAACTCTTAGTGTGTGTGTGTGTGTGTTTGTTTTTTGAAACACCAAATATTAACTTCCAATTCATTTGTATAACACTTGGTGGACAAGAAGGCAGGAAATTCACATAGTAGGATTTAGATCTAGTGAACAAGCTATGTGTCATTTTCTTCTAATAGATGTGCCCCTTTTACATTTTTTCCCTTCTATATAACTCTTAACTCTTAGTGTGTGTGTGTGTGTGTGTATTCATTTTTTGAAACACCAAATATTAACTTTCAATTCATTTGTATAACACTTGGTGGACAAGAAGGATAGAAATTCAAATAGTAGGATTTAGATCTAGAAAAGATCACTTAAATGGAAAGGTGCATATTTTATCCAATGATCCAATGAAAAGTTAGGTTGTTGAATCAAATATTTTTTAATTTCACAAGTGAAAGCCTTGGGAAAATATCCATTGATACATCATACATGTTTAAATGTGAAAACAAAATAGTTCTAGGTATTTTGTACAAATTTAATTTCTTATCCTTTGTTGATTTTGATTACAATATTATTATTAGTTTTATTCTTATTAAGTGAAGAATGTTTCTATGAATTACTTTTCTTGCATTAAGTTTACACACATTATACAAAATATGTGAAGATGTACGTTTATAGTATTATTATTAGGGAATAGGGAAATCTAATTACTTTGTTTGAGAAAACTTCCATTAATATTTTATTTAAAAGAATTGAAAGCTTTAAAGTTTTATGAGCATAAATTTTACAATATAAATTTATATGAACTTGAAATTGACATTTTAGAAAAAAATTCTAATATAAATTGAAGGACAATGAAAATCTCAAACCGTTATGAATTTTGTGTTTTACAGGGAAGGGAAAACATCAAATTTTGGCATTTTTTTGTCTCCGTGAAATTTTACTTCTTTGCCTTGTTGTATTAGATAATTTTTAGTGTTTTGAAAGGTGGAGACTCAATAAAAAGTGAAAAGAAACCTAAATAGAATCGAAAAATTCTTTACACTAAATTGTGCTACTTAAGCAATCCCAATTCCAAAGTATTGATGAATTCCAAAGTCTTTATGATGACATGTACTATTTTAAACCATGTGAGCATTATTGTTAATATAATAATCAGTATTAAGAATATATCATATCATTTAAAAATAAAAATAAAAACTTCTCATGGTCTTTCAGGTTCAACTTTATCTTTCAAAGTTCCAATTTCATTGAAATCAATACTTCCATGTGCATAAATTTTATAATCCATGTCTAAATCAAGTTGAATGTTACATTTTGCTAATATCTACAAGTTCAATATTATAATGATATATTATGAAAATATGGAAATCATAAACCTTTTTATGTGTGAAAATAAATATTGGTGGTAAATACTAGGGTTTCCATAGGCTCTAAATTTAATAGGAGTATGAGGCGATGATTACAAGATTGGTTTCTAAAGACCACTTCAAACCTAACCCTAATGATTCCATAGCTCCATATGTTCCATTATGTTTATGTGAGTTCCAATTTGGTTTTCTCTCTCTACATTTTACTAGTCAATCTAACCACTAGCCATAAACCCTAATTTACATGGCCTATGAAGACTCTCGCATTGTTATGGAGAAAATATCATGGATGGATAGTAAGATCTCCCTAGGATATACCTATTGATCCTAGACAAATAGAGGGATAGAATTCTATGGATTTCCTTTAGACTCAAGCAATTGGATTCACAATTAAACTAAGAAATGGTGGGATGGCATACCTTTTCTTGAAGTTTGTACTTTGTATGCCCTAGCCATTGCAGTCCTAAAGTTCCAGCTCCAATCTCTACAACCTACTCCTTGCACATAAGAGACAAGAAATTCCTTGGTACTTGTCTACTTACCGTTAGAGTCCTAGATTTATCTTGGATCTAACTTAATCTATAAAAAAATAAATCAGATATGAACATTCATACATGAAATAAAAATATTCATAGGGAAAAACCAATGATATATTAATTCAAATGACATAAGCACATCAATACAATTACCTCTTGATGTAGATGCACTCTTCTTGGCCCCTTGCTCCTTTCTCCTCCTCATCTCTTCAACCAAGCTAGGAAACTTGACTACAACTGATGTATATGGAGAAGCACCTCTGAATTTTGGTAGCATAGATCTGTAGATGATTCTTCCTCCTCATGCCAAAGATTTCCCTTCTTTATATATATCCTTGGAAGAGCCTTGGGAGAGCTTATATATATTTTAGAGACCAATGGATACTTGAATGATGTGAGTTCCAAGGCTCATCCCATGAATAAACAACTCATCCCTCACTCACTTCTTCAAAACTTTGCGAATGTAGAAGGTTACAGTGGGCTTTGTGAATTTCACTATAGATGACTAGTGACGCATCACTTGTTGTCCATGTATGACAAGCAACACCCTACAAAAATGACTTAAATCTTAATTTAAAGTTGTGTCTTGGATTTCATCTTCTAATGTATTCCCCTCTAGCCCTGTAGGGAGGGGATTAAGGCTATAAAAAATGCCCCCCTAATGTGTGAGGTTAGGAAAGGAATGGATGGCCAAAACAAATTACAATAAAATAATATCCATGTGAGGCAGCGCGAGGAGAGAAAAAAAATGTATGGTGGTCAAGGAGTACTTGCAATCAAACGACAACAATAAAAGCATATATATACCATCCCCAGGTATACATACTTACTTTGAAGAGTATCAAAGCATGGCCACCAAGCAATACACTCCAGATCCATGACATGCAATGCAAGACCATGGGCACATAAGAATACACGTTGGATCCATGCCATCAAAAATATCATAGCCATGAGAAAATACAATGTGGATCTAAGTCATCAATATGATCATAGTCACTAGCAAATACAATGTGGATATATGTCACAACATATATATCAAGAAGACACTGAACATTGAGGAGAGTGCTCCCGAAGTCTTCAAAGTATTCATATATAAGTGATACACTCCATCACAACTTGGGAGGGGATGTTGTAAAGGAATGTTGTGTCCCCAATCCAAAGGTATTTATCCCAAACCCTTATGGTATGAATCTACAACATGTGAATAGATGAGTTGATGTCAATCATGGTAGAAACTGTATGATTACTAGTTATTGATGTATACCATTAACAGGCGTGAGGGAACCCAACGATGAGGAATATAGACCCCAAGGTACATAGTAAAATATAGCAAGTATGAATAGAGGATTTGATGTTGAACACTTGTAGAATAAATATATAAGGAGTCAATGATGAAAACCCATTATTGATTGCGAGGAGGCCTACCACCGAGGATTGCAAGCTCCAAGGTACTAGCTAGTTTCTATATCCCTCTCCTAGATAATGTGTTGAAGTCGATAGGAAGAGATTTGTCAAAGGATGGTATTAATGTATCCCCCATAAATTGACATGAAACAGAAATTGAGAGATGATGTGAAGAGAGAGTATCACCAAGTAAAAATGACACAAGGATGGATGAATAAAAACTTCAACTAAACAATAGATGGTTGACTCAGGCTTAAACTTCCTTTGAACATATAGCATGACACAATGGTGACTTGGCAACAAGACTCAAGATCTTCATGGATATAGTGCAAAAACAAAAGAGGCATTGAAGCTTAAATACAAGTGACCTTTATAGAGAAACTCTTCATTGTGCCAAGAGTACCCTAGTGCATCTTCTGCATCTTGTTGCAATTTTTGGATTAGGATGTAAATTTTTGGTTCATGCAACCATTCCTGGAAAACAACGTGAATCCATTCAATGACAATGAATGTGAGGGAAAAGAGGTATCCTTCATCTTCATATTTCTTGGAAATAGCATCAACCACCACAGTTTCTTTGCCCTTATTGTAAATAATCTCATAATCATATCCAAACAGCTTGGTCACCCATTTTTGTTGCTCCAGGGATGAAATTCATTGTTCCAAGAAATACTTAAGGCTTTGATGATCTATTTTAATTTGGAAGTGTCTTCCCAATAGATAAGGGCACCAAAGATCCAATGCATGTAAAATTCCCAACATCTCCTTTTCATAGGTGGATTGGACCAAATGTCACTTTGACAATTGTTTGTTGGTGAAAGCCAAAGGTAGTCCTTCTTGCATGAGGACTACCTTGATTCCTTACAAAGATGCATCACATTTCAAAACAAAGGTCTTGGTGAAATCAGGTAGTGCCAATATAGGAGTAATGCACATAGCTTCTTTCAAAGCCTGGAAGGATTGTCCTGCGACAGGATTCCAACTGAAAGCATTGTTTTTAAGGAGAGCTATTAGAGGAGCCACAATTTTTCCATAATTCTAAACAAACTTGCGATAATAGCTCGTTAAACCCAAGAAACCAAGTAGACTTTTAAGAGTTTTAGGGTGGGGCCAATTCTGCATAGCTTCAATATTTTTAGGATCCACCCTTACACCATCCTTGCCCACAATATGACCCAAATACTCAAGTCTAGAGGAAACAAAAGCACATTTAGATTGTTTGAGAAAAAAAAAATTGTTGGGAGACAAGATGGAGAACTTGATCCACATGAGTGAGATGGGCTTGCCACATTTTATTATAGATGAGAATATCATCATAGAAGAATAGGATAGAGTGATGGAGGATAGGAGGAAAGGACGAAAGACATGATTCATGAGACTCTGAAAAGTGGAGGGTGCATTGCAAAGACCAAAAGGCATGACCAAAAACTCATAAAGGCCCTCATGAGTGCAAAAGCCAGTCTTGGGAATGTCTTCCTCTTTCATACATATCTGGTGGTAGCTAGAATGAAGGTCAAGTTTGGTAAAGTATTGATCCTCACTGATTTCATCCAAAAGGTCATCTATAATAGGAATAGGAAATTTTTCCTTGATGGTCAATTTGTTGAGGGCATGAAAATTAGGACACATGAGCCAAGTGCCTTCTTTCTTGAGGGCCATGACTATAGGGCAAGAATAGGGGCTAGTACTGGGACATATAACACCTACTTCCAACAATTCTTGGACAATTTTCTCAATTTTGTTCTTTTGAGAAAAATGATGATGATAAGGGCGAACAATAGGTGGAATACTTCCAGGGATCAAAGGAATGGAATGGTCATGGGTGCCTCGAGAGGGGGGAAGGCCTTGGGGAGTTTGGAAAACATGGGAATGTTGGGACATGATAGATTGAAGGTTTGGGTGCACAGAGGGATTTTCAATGACTTTAATGGAATGGATTTGGGCAATGATGCCTGAATGACCTTTTTTGAGTAACTTTTTCATGCAATGGGAATTGATGATCTCTAGAGAGGCTGTTGTAATGCCTTGGTATTTATATCGTTGTCCTTCCTGGTGGAATTGCATGGTTAAATCCTTACAATCCATGGTGATGGGGCCTAGAGTGCAAGGCCATTCAGCACCAAGGACAATGTCACAACCACCCATGTCAATAGAAAAAATGTGATATTTCAAGTTGTATTGACCAATTTGTAGGCACACATTTTCACAATGCCCCCCACATTTCATACAACCTCCATTGGAAATCATGATTAGAAAATTGTTGACAACATGGATATAACAATTGATTTCTTGGGCAAGGTAATGATGAATAAAATTATGAGTGCTTCCACTATCAACTAGGACGATGATTTTCCCATTCTTAATGTAACCAATCAATTTGAGGGTTTGGGGAACTGAAAAACCCACGAGAGCATTTAGTGAAATTAGTGGTTCAACTTCGGGAGGATCATAGGGAGGAGTGGGATCATCTGTCTGGGGTAGCTTGGATTTAGGTGTAGCCTCAACCTCTTCATCAACAACATCCTCTGAAATGGCCATAAAAAGTTTATGTTATTTACACTTGTGCCTAATAAAGTATTTATCATCATAATTATAACAAAGACCCTTGAGTTGAAATTCATTCCTTCTACCCGTGTTAATTTTTGGACCTTTAGAGGAGGGGCCTAAGGGGAAAGGGTGGTGTGTTTAGGGTGGTGAATAAAAGCATTTTTTCTACTCTGGGCCAAGATGACCTGTTGTGCCTCCTTGGCATGTTTAGTGGCTTCCAACCAAGCCTATGGGCGAGCCACGAGGACCTGGGAATTTATTTCATCCTTGAGGCCACTAATAAATTATTCCCAAAAGAAGGCATATGTCATAGCTTCCATGTGAAAATATAGGTGCTCAAAGGTAGTAATAAAATCTTCCACTGTGTCAGATTGTTTCAATTTGGTCAGACATCCTAAATGGTGGGTGTCTATGTCAAAGAATTCATACAAATCAACAACAAACTATGTCCAAGTAGCATACCCTTAGCATGCATTTCTATGCCATTGCCATGATTCTGGATCCAAATAGAGAATTTTGTAATGAATCTTGGTCAACTTATCAGTAATGCCATGCAAGGAGAAATAGTATTCCATCTGAGTAACTGAGGCTTGTGGATCCAAGCCATCAAATTTGTTAACCTCGACTCTAGGAAGATAGGGGTCATGAGGTATGGAGTTGGAATGACAGTCGAGAGGTTGGTTGGAATCAACACCTTCAATATAGAGGGGTGGGTTGAAAGAGGAAGGACCCGAGGATTTGTTTATGAATTGGTGGAAATTGGTAGTGAGGTATTTAATTTGGCTACTAAGTTGTTCTTGGATGAGGTCCATTTTGGCATGAAGGGAAGGAATGTCATTATTCTCTTTGGTCTGAAGGGTAGTAAGGTCAATACTCAACTTCTGAATGGTTTCTTCTTGGTGGGTGGGAGCCATGGAATAAGTGGGAAATAAGGGTGTTGGAGAAGGGATGGGTCCACAGGGTAAAAATAGGTTAAAAAAAATAGGTATCGCAATGGTTAGGAAGAAAAGGGGAATCCAATGAGATATGTTTCAAATAAAGGTGCGGGCAGGCCCCAAATATATTTTTCTTTTTTTTTTTTACTTCTGCAGAGTTATACTCCGATCTCAATAATACTACAGTGTTGAAATATCCAAATTCTTAATAGGACACAATGTGTAGTAATTTTGCAACCAGAATCTAGGAGGCAAGATTGCATTGTAATAGATCTTGTTGACTCCTTTTTCTGTTTTGTTTTTGTTCCTAGGGTTAGGGTTTTCAAGTTCTATAGGCAAAGGTTTTCCCCATGCTATAGCTCTCTGATATACGTGTGGGGTTGAACAATAGTACTCAACCCAATATATTAGGGAACCAACTAAGGAGGCTAGAACATACCCTTATCCATACTATCCAATTAACCGGGTACTAGAGAGTATCTTCCCGAGTGTTTTTCTTGGTGACACTATAGTAGTCATGCAGCTGATCAATTGATCTACGGAGGGTGTCAAGATACCTAGGCTAGTCCCTATACAAGTGATGTATGATGCACTACCACTCGAAGGGGTACCGACAGTGGTTACAAGGGTGTCCAACAATGTGAACTTAAAAACCTCTTGTATTTCCTACATGTATGCTTCCTCGATCGTATATTTATGCGTTGAACGACATATCATTGTAGTTTTAAGACACTAGAATACGTCTCTACCTTGAAAAAAAAATAACCCACAATTCTTGCCAAGGAAAGAGATCTTATACCACTTGTTAGGCACCATATATATTATAATAGCAGAAAACAAGAATATGACAGTGAATAATAACGGAACAACAATAGAAAACATAAATACTGCAGAGCATAACAATGAAACAACAAAATATATGGAACCACAACACCAAAGTAATACCTTTATTGATAGGAAACAATGTTCAATTGCCTCTTCGAGGGGGCAACCTCCTGCATAGCAGAGCTCTATTACAATAATTCTCAAGACAAGCTTTCTCATGCCTCCTACTCATATTTATACTAATTCTATCTTCTAAAGAACATTCTAGTGGAAGATCTTTCTAGAAGCGAAAGCTTCTATTAGGTCTTCTTACATTGACTTGTTCACCTTTATTCAATAGGCCTTATTAACTAATGTCGGCCTTTATTACATGGAAAATATATTATTCTATCTAAGTGAGGGGTTATGGAGTTTAGGTCCCTAACATAAGCTTGTTGGCCACCTTGTTTTTATGAGAGTGATTCTAATGTATGCTATTGTTGGGACTACTCTTTTATTTCATGTGTTGGAATTATTATAAGATCTAGACATACTTATTGTAGGCTAATCTCATGTATTTATGGACTATTCTTACTTTAGTTTGTATATCTTGGTGCTAACACTTGGTTATGGAACTATGACTTTTAGTTTAAATCATAGGTTTTCACTTTGAAATGTTACTTGATAACATTAAAAAAAAAAAAATTGTTATAAAAACGATTCAGAGTTTGACTTTTAAATAATAATGATGGCAAACAGAAACTAGGAAATTAAAATCTGAAAGTTATTTATTTATATATTTTAAAGGTAAAATTATTTATTTATATATTTATTAAGTTATTTATTTATTTATTTAAAAGCTAAAATTATTTATTTATATATTTATTTGGTTGTGAGTTTAAAATCCTTATTTATTTATATATTTAAGAGTTGAAATTATTTATTTATATATTTATTTGGATGTGAGTTTAAAATCCTAATAAATTTATAAGCTAAAATTGGTTTTCTTGATTTATAATTTTATGAATTAAATTGTAATTACTTATTAGGGATTTATATGAGCTTCCTTTTTCCTCTAAGTTGCACACATTATTTATTTTTCTCAAAAAAGTTTTTATAATAACATAGTTTTATTTTGTTTTTTAAATCTTTATCACTTTATTGGAATTTAAATGTTTTATTTTCAATCTTCAATTTTTAGTTATAAGAGTTTTATTTTTAATAACTTAGCTAAGTTAAATATAAATGTGGGACAATGATGGGAAGTTTGTCTTGGTCAAGTGTTTTAAGTGTTTTAGGGCTTTGCATTCATTGGGGAAGATACTAGATTCCATGAATAGATGAGGTAGGGAATATTTTTTAAAATTTAAAGTTGTAGGTAATACATTGCTTTTGGATTTGCTCAATTTTGTTTCAAGTTTCTTCAAATATTCTTTCACTTGAAACTTCACAACAATGGAGGATCACTAGCATTACTAGGCTAGATAAAATTATTTCTTTTAAACCTAATGTCAAATTTCCCTACCTCTGAAAATTATTTCTTTTAATCCCATTGCTAAATTTCCTTAGCTCTAGAATGATTTTCTAGGCCGTAGTAATATGTTGTTCATCCAACAAATATTCCTTTTTCAATACTAGGTTCCAATTAAGTTGAGATTGACACCTAAATATTTATAAGAGTGGACTATTTTTAAACGTTAGTTATTGAAGGAAATTTCAAAGTTGGCTAACTTTTTTGGATTTTATAAGCATGATTTTGGCATTATCAACATTTACCACCAAACTTTATCTATTGGAAAATTTTTAAATGACACTAGTTGTTTTTCAAGGTCTACAAGATGCTTGGCCAAGAGAACAATGTTGGTCAACATATATCAACATAAGAATGGTGTCATAGTGAAGGTTGGCGCCTATGCACCTAACCTATTATAAGTACTTTTCCAAATGATCAAATATAAATTTCAAATAAGTTGTGGGATAAAGGACAACTCTGCTTACTTCCCATATTACAATTAATTTCCTCGGACCAACCTTGACTAGTTTTAAGCTTGGCAATGACCTGCTCATAGTGTCTATAAATGCCAAACCTATGTTCAAAAGGAATTCCTAAGTCTTCTATACAAATTAAAATATTTCTCCTAGGGATGATGTCAAAGGCTTGTCTAAAATCAACAAAGAAAWCAAATAGATATTCTTTATTGTTATGACAATTTTCAACAATAATTCTAAATGTAAGAATGTAATCAATTGTCTAATGCTTTCCCCTCAACCCAACTTGAACTTTAGAGCTAATCTTATTTTCATCCAACCAAATGTTATTTTTATTTTTATTTATTTTTTAAAATAGTTTTAAAGAGCTTGACTCACCTCTATACATCATCATCAAAGCTTGCAATAACAAAATTATCTATGCCATAAATCAATATTTCCCAACCTTTGCAGAGAAAATGGCATATTACGACCTAATGGATGAAATTAAGAATAAAAATGTATTGGACATACATTCACACTCACCTTAGTGTAGGGTGCACACATGAACGATACTCCTCAACTTGAAATATTGTATTTATCTCAATCCCCTCTTCCCTTATATAAGACCATACATGTATGAGAAAGTTTGCATAAGAATGGAGGAATTTAAAATGGCATTTAGATTATCAAATGATAAGGAAAATATTCGATTTATAAGGAAAATATTCGATTTAAACTTGCATATGAGACATGTCATGCTAAATACCTACATCAATATTGTAAATTTCATTTTTTTCAACTCAGAAAAAATTCATATCTTGATCGTGAGTTTTATAATATTTTGGCTTAGAGTTTAGGAGTAGCTTAGCCAACAGATTTAATGGATAAATAATTTTCTCCGATGAGAGTTTATGTTATTGAACGAGAAATTGAAAGTGAACTACAATTTCAAAATTTTCAAAGAGACTCTTGGTCAAGAGTTTAGATTATTTCCCCAATTTCTTGGTTGAGAATCTTACAAACTCTCATATGAGAATCTAGTGAATTCTCAGTTGAGAGTTTCTATGTTATAAAAAGAAAAAAAGATTGAACAAGGCTCTTTTTCATGCTTTAACTGAGAAATGAATTGGAGAAGCTTGGACACCGACCCTTACACACCTCCAAGCCAACATGTAAGATTTTCTTTTTTGTTTCATCAATAGATCTATTTATTTAAACAATGACGAAATATTTTTGTTTATGATGTACATGTTTTTAAGAAAATGTGGTTGGAGTTAAATATTACATAACTTTGCAATTTGTTTCCTCATCGCTTATGATTGTTGTGTTGATAAATATCCATACATGTGATCAACTCACCAAGATAGAAAGAAAAATCATCAATGTCTATTAAGATGTTAACATATAATTTCTAGATTCACAAAACATATATGAGGTAATGTTATATATCTTCATAATTAAAAAAAAAAAGGCAATCACCATAACATAAACTACCCTTAAAATTGGATTCCTCAAGTTAGGCTCAAAGAAAATCTATCTAATTTATGGAGGATAGGCTCCATGCTTGAAAACCACTTCTTCATGCATTGAATCTTCAATATTCATAAAAAACTAGATTTCTTCAATGATCCCCATTTCTTCTACTCCTACCAGGCAATTGGTGTTTTCCATACTCCACCCTTGTATTGTGATATTCAATACCCCAGTTTCAATCCCTAGATTAATAACATGTCTCTACTTGATGTAAGTTCAGAGACACCGATTGCTAGGGGCTA
>SNQJ01S0029837.1:38846-53686 GCA_010110895.2 Picea sitchensis
ACTTCTTCATGCATTGAATCTTCAATGTTCATAAAAAACTAGATTTCTTCAATGATCCCCATTTCTTCTACTCCTACCAGGCAATTGGTGTTTTCCATACTCCACCCTTGTATTGTGATATTCAATACCCCAGTTTCAATCCCTAGATTAATAACATGTCTCTACTTGATGTAAGTTCAGAGACACCGATTGCTAGGGGCTATGATTCCATGAAAGAGGGGGTAGCTAAGGGGCTAGAACAAATTATTTGATTTTATTAAACCTATATTTTTATTAGTGGGGAAAATGAATTGCATGAGCTTCTTGGGGAAGAAACATGGTGCAATGTGAGCATTCATATATTTTGATAGTTTTTTGGGGGGGATTCCTCATTCTTCCATTCTCATTCATTATTTTTCTCTTGCTTCTTGGAGAGAACATAAGATATATGTGGTAGAGAGCCATCAATAGTTGGTTGTATGAGAAAAATGGTTATTTTCCAGCAATGTAAGGATGCTTGAGTGCATGGATGCATTGGAATTTTGAGTGAAAATGTCGACAGTTGAGAACCTATCCGTAGTGAAGAATGGTTGTAACTTCTTCCATTAACAATTCGGTTACATGGAAAAATATCTCGTGTTACTACTTAGTTGCCAATGTTTAATAACACCATTATGATTATATATATATATATATATATATTATATTATATTATATTATTGACACAAGTCTAACTTAATATTCCTATTGGTGATAGAATTTTATATAAAAACATGCTTAAAACATATATTTAAAATGTTTCCAATAACATTCCTAACAAATCCATTTTTAAGAAGAAGAAATGTCATGCTCCAACAATGTATAAGAAGAAACGTCTTGTTCCAACAATGTATAAAACATTTTTTTACATTGCCATTGCACATTCATTATTGGATTTAAATTGAAATATTTTATTTACAATATGTCATTACCCAATAGGGTTAGGGTCAATGATATCAATGTGATTTGACCTATTATTTAAAAAATTATTTAGCAACCTATGAACTTTTTTGTTTTGGGTTAAATATTTTTAACATATAATTTCATTAAATGAAATAATAATGTATGAATTTATTGTTTTCTTTTAAATTGAGTTGGGATGTGAACAAATTATTTAGTAACTTATGAACTTTTTGTTTTGAGTAAATATTTTTAACATATTATTTCATTAAATGAAATAGTTATGTATGAATTTATTGTTTTGTATTAATTTTTTTTTTTTAAATGAATTGGGATGTGAAAGTAATGCATGCATGAATTTACTTTTTAGTTAGAGAAAGTGTTTTTATAATGAAAATAAGGTTGAATCACAAATACTAGATAAAAACTTATTAGTTTGAATAGACTTCCAAAAATTATGATAGACAAAGATAAAATTATGAAACATGGAACTAACACACTTGATTTCATGCTTCCACCATTGTTCATCATGATTTTGGCCAATTCATATAAACTAATAATGACATTCATGTTTAGAAAATAAAGTGCCTATCATTCTTGATGTTTAATGAATAGTTCTGGACTATCCATTCCATAGGATAATTGTACACTCAACATTGCAACCAAACCCCAAATTGTGGAAGAAATGAATTATATATGAAATATTTATTCAAATTTATGTAGGTCTATGCCTAGATTTTGGGAATTTGTAGGATTGAAAAAAAATGACTTGAATAGAGTGCACATAAATGAATTATATATGAAATATTTCTTCAAATGTGTGTAGGTCTATGCCTAGATTTTGGGAATTTGTAGGATTTAAAAAAAATGACTTGAATAGAGTGCCATATAGATACATTTTACAAGCTATGTGTGTGTTGGTGCGTAAATATGTTCAATATATATCTCACACTCATTTAAATGTCAATCTGGGATTCATAATCGAAAGATTCATTACACCATATGTGCCGAGAACTAGTAACCTATCTAAGTCTGTTGCATATAGGAAATAATTAATAAGATAAAAATTCCATTTCTAAGATCTCTAAATACTTCAAAGTCTATTCTGAACCTAAAAAGAGAAAACTGATAATGAAACCTAGACAAACAATCAATCAAAGAAATGTTGTCTCAGAGAAACAAGTTTGTTCATGTTAGGCACTTGTATTGAAAAGATGAACTTTAAGAAGCTTGTCTCCTATAGCAGTTAAAACAATCAATTCCAACCATTCTGGAAACAAAAGCCAACTTCAATCTCATGTAATTCAACCAAACCAGCAAAAGGGAAATTCAGTATAACTAAAAGATTTCATTACAGCACGTGAAGATGAAAGATAAAGCCTCATGTTCCCTTGCAATACTACAATCATAAACTTAAAATATCAGTCTCACATTTCAAATTACGAGATAGTTATTGTCAACATCTAAGAATAAAATGTCTATTTGATATAACACTTGATGTTACACACCAATCCAAAATAATGAACTTGATGCTCAATCCTGAGAATGAATTAAAGATTAATCACACACACACGTGCTGTTGTAAACTATCCACACAGACACACAGAACACATACAATGAGGTTTACCTTAGTTGGGGCGGTGGTCCCTTGCCGAATCAACAAGGAACCTCTTAAGGAGTTAACAAACTAAAAATTTCACTCACATCCAAGAATTGACATGAAAGATCTTCTGTATTAATTCCGCTGGTAAATTGGATCAATAGTCTTTTACTTCATACATAACGACGATAAGTACTGTCTGATTCTTATCGTATATTTCTTACATTTCTCTCTACACAGCATCCCTTATATAAGGTAAGACGATACTACCAATATTTATGGATAAACATTAAACAGTTCGGGAAATTCCAGAATTAAGATTTACATCGAATTTTGAGGAGTTGACTCCATCCTCATGACACGAAGTGCATGAGCGTTGGAGTCTCTTGCAACTGGAAAACTGATTCAGGCGCTTCTATCTAACTGTCTTCTCGAAATATTCACCATTATCCTGGTCCAACTGACACATTCTGGAAATAGAGGTTTTGGTACCAGATTGCACACAGTCGCGAGTCTAGTACCGGAATAGAACAGAGAAAGCAATATCGGAATAGCGCATGCCTTGGTACCAGAATGGAGTTGATATCGGATCAAAACTGTCTTGGGTACCATAATGGATTCAGTACCGGATTACATGGTGTCTGGTAGTTCCGGATAGACTGCTTCATAAATTAAATTATTAGAACTATACATAATAAAACACTTTCAATCGAATTAATTTAAAAAAGTTAAACAAACATGTTTTAGATCACCAATTACCTCTTGTAGACATGACATGGCTATTAGGCAGGTATTTTGGGAGGGAATAGTCCAGTGTAGGTTTATAACAGAGGCAAAAGGCTTAGATATAGGGTAAGATAGGGTATTATCTTATGTCAAAATGGAGACTCAACATTTCCCCCATGCTGAAGATGTTGCATGCCCTCATGCAACGTTATCAAAACTGATACCCAAAAAATTTCTACACAATGGGACCTTCCTCTTTCATTCCTCAAATTGCAAAATGTTAAAACCGGAAGCTTCACTCTTCAATTCCTTCTTGATAACCCTAGTGTAATGGACCAATCGCAAGACTTTGTTAAGTATGGCAGAGACCTCTGCATGCTGCTCCTTCAATTTTGCATTCTCTGCCTTGATATGCATGTCCAATATTTTGTATTCTTCAATTTCTTGTTTCAATCATTCAATTTCCATTAATAATGTTTGTTCATTCAGGGACTGGTCTGGACTTGGTGTGAGTACTTCCTTGGCCACCATCTCTCAAGCCTCTTTTTCTTTCCTCAGACTCCTCAGAGCCTTTATTATCATCTTTCGTCTGCTCAAAGATTTGCCTGGACTCGGTGTGAATGCTTTATGAGTTACCAACTCTCGAGCTTCTTCTCCTTTCCTCAAATCCATCAAAGTCTCTGTTACCAATCCTTCTGTATCACTTATTGTTACCAGTCCTTTTGTTTCTCTTGTGGCAGCTCCCCAGCCACTCTCTTTGTCTGGAGAACTTGGAATATCCACATGTTCGTTTTGAGGAGAAGGTATGTTTGGAATTGTCTCCTGTTTAGCCATACTTCTGGTGGTCCTACATATGGGTGGCAAGGCTTTCTTAGACTTGTTGACAGGGGTAGGAGTTTCTTCAAACAATTTCCTTTTCTTTGATTTACTAATAGGGACAAGCCTGGGCACCTGTACTTCTTGTGTTGACTGGACCTTTATCTTGTGGGCTTGAACTATAACTTCTAGCGTTTGCTTTTGCTGGAAAATTCATATTCCTAACCTAGAAGATTGAGGTGTGGGTTCTGGAACTTGTACCTCCTTTCCTTCTAGTTTCTTTCTATTTTTACTTGTCACCTTGGCAGTCTCCTTCGAACCACCAACCAAGCTTTGGGAAGGCCGAGCAACTTCAAAAATACTCTTCAATTGCTTAGGGGATTTTGGAGGGGGTTTTACAGTTGGTTCTAGTAAAATATCTTGTTGATCTATCTCCCCCTTCTTTTGTTTCTTATTCTGTGACTGTTGGTCGTTAGGGCGTAGGACTAAGCTAGACGCTTCTGCTGGTGCAGAATTTTTCTTGCTTTGTAACTGGAAGTCAGGGGTCTTCTCTATTTGATTGGATGGTTCTGATGGAATTTCCACAATAGTTTCAGGAATTCTATCCGATTGACCACACGGTTATGAACCCTCTTTTTGTCTTTTACCCCTTTGAACCGAAGTAGGACTTACTCTCTGGAATTGAGTGGATGTCTTCTTTCTTGGTATAACAAGCTCTCCCATGACATACTTTGCTGTCACTAATTTCTCAATGGGATGAGATGAGTTGGGTGCAGCAGTGTCTTCTTTACCCCTTGATGCCATTTTTTTGTCTTTCTTTGCTTTTCTTCTTGAGCCTTCACTGTGTATCCCTACCTCCTGTGTCTCGACCAACTTGGATTTCTCTTGAGCGAAGATCTGTTGGAGCAACTGCTTCCAACTACCCCCTTGTGTTTTTAGAGCATGAATAACCAGAAGTTTAATTAAACTGTAATGATGAAGACTAGTCTCAGGTTTCTTAGAAACTGACCTTACCCCTCTTGCCATTTTCTTTAAACTCATCCATAAAAAATAGGGAAAATGTATCTGTGGTCCTCCCTCAAAATGTGACAAAAGCTTTAAATGATAAATGAAGGTCACGGCATACCTTCCCTCACAGGTGAGGAATTTCTACAGACTTATAAGCATTGTCTATTATTTTTCTTTGATATAGCTCTGAGGGACGCCCTTGGTCCAATCAAGGTCGTGAAGTATTGGTTTGAGGGATTGTTGACATAGCTTTTTGTCCACGATTACTCTTTTGAAGTATCTTTCTCTAGCCATCGGGAGACCCGTAGCCTATGCTATAGTGGCCTCTATAATTTTTAACTTCACCTCCCCAAGCTACACATTCTCTCCATCATATGTCTACGCAAAGTTGAGAGAAATTCCCTCATGATGACCTTTAAATTTCTCCAATAATGGCACCCACCCTGCATGTTCATATTTTTTTTTGCAAGCCTGATATTTTGTTGTCTCTTTGTATATTTGAAATATTGGCTCATGCTTGTCGACCCCCATGCTATTTTAATAAATTCTCTTATGTGGATAAGGCATGGACAGAGGGTTGAGCACCGGATGATAGAGTATCAGTTGGGAGGGACCTACGAGGGATACAAAGGCATAGGGTGTCTGTAGATAGTGTGACAACAAGGGTAAATAATGCTCATCTGGATGGCAGATACATCCAAAGGAGCATTTATGAATGGAAGTGTAGATTACAACGGTCATGTCGATACTCATGATGATATGGTGATCTAAGTCGGATCTACTAATGGTTTCCAGATTCGTGGGAAGCTTGGTGGTGGACAATATTCATGAAAGGAGGTGGTCGTTATGATCGGGACTCGTGTATATGAAATCGACTAGGATCATTACTTGATACGCTGAGATTCGTGGATCACATCGTCTCATATGGTATGGCAACTAATCATGGAGTTTATGTATCAGATAGACAAAGGGAGTTTGATCCAATAAAAGACATTGTGATTTTTCATTCTTGATGTTTTATAGGACACTTTCTTCTTACAGAGGTGAGGTCTAAGATTTCTACAGAGATTCATGACAAAATGGGGTACATCATGATCCAAGAGAAATCAGATTTTCTAAATGCATATTTAGTCTAATTCCTTTAAATAATACGAAAAAAAGAGTGTTGAATATGTATGTCCTTGTGCTAATAATTTGACAGCGACTTGGAAACATGATGAAGAGTTACCTGTCATGTTATTACTAGTTCTGGATCATCTAAGTACTGGATCACCTGTGTGTAGAATTTGTAGTTGATATGGGATCCTCTGAGTGTCGGGCCGCCTGTGTGTAAAACTTGTAGTTGGTACAAGATCACCTAAGTACCGGATCACCTGTGTGTAAAATTCACAGTTATCACCTGAGTACCGAATCACTTGTGTATAAAATTTGCAGTTGGTACAGGATCACCTGATTGCCTGAGTGTCGAATCACCCGTGTGTAAAATTTGTAGTTGGTACAGGATCACCTGATTGCCTAAGTGTCGGATCACCTGTGTGTAAAATTTGTAGTTGGTACTGGAATAGCACAACGCCCTTTCTTTTATATTGGATAGGATCCGGTACCGGATAGGCATACTGAGATCATTTGGTGGCCCTTCATACATAGAGGTGATCATCGATGTGAGATAAGCACAAAAATGAAAAATCTTGACTGATTCTGGTGGCAGGGATTTATAGAAATAGCTGGTGTTCTGTGGTCAAAATTTGTCTAAAAAAACTTGCAGTTGCCAAAGTTTATAGAGGAATAATGCAGGAAAGATTTGTAATAGGAAGGTACTCTATAATGACCAGTAATTGAGATGACAAAACTCATTTTCTTCTGGAACCGAGGTGGCCATACTTTTGTTGGCATTTCCTCTTTTATTACAACACAATAATAATCCTAACTACTACTTTTCTGTGGATTTTTATCGAGCCCAGATTAGTTAATGCTCGCCGGTATTTTCAATTTTATAGAGTCTAAAAAACTTAAAGGAAACTCTCTATACTGTCCCATGGATTTTTGTTGAGCCCGGGCCAGTTCCTGCTCGCCAGTGTTTTCAATTTTAAAGAGTCTAAAAAACTTAAAGGAAACTCTCTATACTGTCCCATGGATTTTTGTCGAGCCTAGGCCAGTTCATGCTCACTAGTGTTATCAATTTTAAAGAGTTTGAAAAACTTAAAGAAGACTCTTTCTGGTAGTTGTCCTCCTTATTTGTTTATCTACATGGGAACACCACCAATTTTTCTTTTGTCTTTGTTAGTTAAAAAAAATAAAGAAAAACTTCATCTCATGACACACCTATGTACAGAAAATGAATTTATACAATTTGAACTTACTATGGTAGGTCAGTAGGAGGGAAAACCCTCTCGCTTACCAGTTGCATTTCGGCAGTCTGAAGAACATTTTTGACAAAATCCTCCTTTGACAGAGGTTTTTGATAAACCTTCAGTCGATGTCCATTCACAACAAGGGAAGTCTTCTTTTCATCAATAGTCTTTATCCTTACTGCACCATTGTCATATACTGTATCAACCTCATAGGGTCCCATCCATCTGGTAGATAGTTTGCCTTTGAAGATTTTAAATCTGCTATCATATAGGAGGGCCCAATCACCTGGCTGGAAGGACTTCTATTTAATGTAATTGTCGTGCCATTTGGTCCTTTGTTCTTGTATCAGGGTGGTTCTTTGTAGAGCATCTTGTCTTATCTCATCAAGCTCGTTCAATTGTAATAGCCTCTATTTTTTAGCTTCATCTATTCCTAATTGCATGGTAGTTTTGAAGGTCTTTACCTGAAACTATATTGGCAGTAGTACCTGCTTCCCATATACCAACTCATACGGTGTATGGCCTATTGTATTTCTCCAGGCTGTCCTGTAGGTCCACAAGGCCTCAGGAAACCTATCATCCCATTCTTTGTGATGCAGCTGAACAGTATTAGTGAGGATGGCCTCTATCACTTTGTTGGTCGATTCTACTTGGCCATTGGCTTGGGGGTGATAGGGTGAAGACTTTCTGTGTCTAATATTGTATTGTTCGGTAAGGGCCTTAACCAAATTTGAGGTGAATTTGTTCCTTGATCAGTGACTACCTCCCGATGTACCCCGAAATGAGTGAAAATTTCCTCAAAGAGGAAATCTACAACAGATTGTTCATTGGATGAATACAGGGCCTTGGCTTCTACCCATTTTGTTACATAGTCTGTGAAAGCTAACATGTACTTTTTCTTCCCGGACATGGGATTGATAGGTCCTACAAAATATAAGGCTCATTTTTCAAAATGTTTGATTACTACTTGGGCTTGGAGTGGCATTTCATCGACTGATGTAGGTCTTCCCATTCTTTGGCAATCATCACAGCTGGCCATGTATTTCTTTTCATATTTAAAAATGGTCGGCCAATAATAGCCATATTGTAGGATTTTGTAAGCTATCCTTTTGTCAGCAAAGTGGCCTCCACATGGGTCATCATGGTAGGCTCTGAAGATATCCTGCATTTCATCTTCCCAGACACATCTTCTGATTACCAAATCAGGTCTCATTCGGTATAGGGTATCTTCATGCCACATATAATTGGCACTTAGCTAAATGACTCTCTTTTTTTCTCTGGATGTCATTCCTTGAGGCAGATTTTTCGGTTACCAAGTAGTTGGCTACGTATGCATACCAAGGGGTGAAAGTAGAAATGGAAAATAAATTCTCATCTAGAAAATCATCATTTACTGGAGTACTGCCACCTGTATGGATAAGCCTAGACAGAAAATCAACAACCAAGTTATCTCTTCCAGGCCTATCTATAATAGTGATATTAAATTCTTGTAGTAACAAGATCCATCTAGTTACTCTAGCATTTGTAATAGGTTTATTCATTAGAAATCCGATAGCTGAGTGATCTGTGTGCACAAAAACTTCGTATCCTGCTATATAGTGTCTAAACTTGTTGATGGCATGTACTACTGATAAGAATTCTTTCTCTATGACAGTATAGTTTGCTTCAGCAAGTGAGAGGTTCTTACTAACAAAGTATATAGCATAGGGAATCTTCCCTTCCCTGTATCCTAATACAGCTCCCAAAGCGGTATCTAAGGCATCTGTATAGATATGGAAAGGAAGAGACCAATTTGGTCCTCTCAAAGCAGGAGCACTTGAAAGTATTGTTTTTAAGATTTCAAAGGAGATTTGGCATTTCTCATCCCAATAGAACTCAACATCTTTCGTTAGTAGTTTGAAAAGGGGGAAGCTAGGTTTGTAAAATTTTGAATAAACCTCCTATAGTACCCGACATGCCCTAGGAAACTTCTGATTTCCTTTTGTGAACTAGGGATCTTAATTTGGGAAATAATGTCGATTTTGGTGAGGTCCACTCTTATTCTGGTACCGGAGATGTGGTGACCTAGAACAATTCCTTCAGTAAGCATCATTCTTGATTTTTCGTGACTAAGTGAGAGGTTGGTCTCTCTGCATCTAACCAGTACCTTCTTCAAATTATCGAATGCCTGTTGGAAATCATCCCCATATACCGTGAAGTCATCCATGTAGACTTCCACACAATCATTGGTCAGATTGGAGAAAATAGCCAAGACAACCCTTTGAAAGGTAGCAGGGGTATTACATAACCCAAAGGGGAGAACCCTATAAGCATAGGTTTCCCAAGGGAAGGTGAATGTGGTATTTTCCTGGTCTTCTGGTGAAATTTTTATTTGGTTGTAGCCACTAAACCCATCCAGAAAAGAAAAGTACCTCTTCCCAGATAAAGTATCCAAGACCTGATCTATGAAAGGTAAAGGGAAGTAGTCTCTATAAGTGGCCTTGTTTAGTTCTCGAAAGTCCACACAAATCCTCCATTTCCCATTTTTCTTTGGTACAATAACTAATGGGGAGACCCATTTGCTATCTGATATAGGGTAAATGAAATTGGCTTGTAGGAGTTTTTGGAGTTCTTCCTTTACTATATCTTTCAAGGCTGGGTTCATTCTTCTCTGGGGTTGTCGGATAGGTCTGATTTCATCATTAGTGTAAATATGATGCATACATGTATCTGGGTGGATCCCTTTCATGTCAAAGTAATCCCATGCAAATGCATCGGATTTCCCCTGAATCATTTGTACCAGCTTTTGTTGTTGATCTATTTCTAGGCTAGCATTGATATACAGGGACTTCCCAGGACTGATTTCTATAGTTTGGATAGTAGACTCCTTCCCTTCCTCTATTTGCAAAAGAGTGGCTATTGTAGAAGTGGAAGGGTGCCAAATTTCTTGAAATTCATAGCTAAAGATGTGTGTGTGGTTGGGGAAAGATTGGGGATAGTCAATGCATGCCAAAGCAGCCAAGAATAGACTTAGGATTTGTTCTTCAGAGTGTTCCTATACTCCTTTTACTTGTTCAAGTGTCAACAAGGGTTGGGTACATTCCTCCTCCCCATACGGATTCTCCAACCAGATAGGGACTTCCGTGGTTGGTTGGGCGGGGGGGAAAAGGATAAGTTTCTAACTTTGAGTGCCATTGGAAATTTTCATTTATCTAGATTGAAAATTGATGAATGCATCAACAGTGGCCAACCAAGGTTGGCCTAGTACCACTTGGTGTCCTGGTTTGGGGGATTTGGGATGGATTACCAAGAAATCCACAGGGTATTCCCAAGAGGCCAATGTCATTGTTATATCATCTAAACTTCCTACTGGGGTGATGACTAATTTATCTGCAAGCTCTAGCAAAGTTTGTGTAGGTCTTAAGTGATCTAGTTGCAGTGTTTTCATAGTGTTTATTGACATCACATTTATTGCTTCCCCTAGATCAATCAATGTGTTAGGCAAGGCAACAACATTGATTTCTATGGTTACCACTGGTTTCCCTTGGTCACTATACTTGGAAGGCATTTATGTTATAAACTTGGATAACTATCCTACCACCCGTATGACAGGAGGTTCCTTCCTCTTTCTCCCTGGATTTTTAATGCAAAGGTCCCTTGCAATTTTATCATAGATAGGTATGTCTTTAATGGCCTGTAGTAGTGGGATCTTCACACATATATTCTAGAGTTCAGTCTCTAGATTATGTTCTATAAGTTCCTTGGTTTTCTTTATGAGCAACCTTTCTGGGTAAGGGGGATTCACTTCATGGGGTGTTTCTGTTGCAAAGGAGTTAGGAGAAGGGATTTCTTGTGGTACTGGAGTGTTTCTTTCTTCGTTCATTGGATCAGTCATCTGTTCTTCTCTTTGAACTGTTTGGGCACCTATTTGTTCTTCTTGGTTTGTGTGATTATGCACGTGTTCTTCTTGAATGACCATAGTGGGATTTGTTTTGTTTACAATCCTTCTTGACCTTAATTGAATTCCATTAAATGGAGCTGGTGTTATTACATATGTAGGAAAGGTTTGTACTTCAACGTTTTGTATAGGTTGTGTCGGTCTGTTATTTGGGTTGGGGATAGGTTGTGCAGGAATAGGAGTAGGCCGAGGAGGGTTTTGGATGGGTGCAACTTGCATTGGTTGTTGCATATTTGGATTCATGGGTAGTGAAAGTGGTTGTTGTGTTTGTGGAGGTGGAAAAAGAGCAGGGGGGTTAAAACCTAGGAGCAACTGTGAAATATTCGAAGGATATTGTGGATAGGTGGGAAAATTTGTTGGTTGAAAGGGGACATTTCCATATACAGGTCCTCTCCACCCCTGTTGCCAAGGTTGGGTTTGTGCTGACCATTGAGGATAAGACATGGGGGGTACCCATTGCTGTTGGAGGTATTATGTAATTGGGTCGGCAAACATGCTGGGGTTTTGCTATCTCCATGGTCTCCTAGGGGGGTAAGATGTCTCGAGTTCTCCTCCTCCCTTGAACATGGCCTTGAGTCTGGGGAGAGAAGGGAATTCATTAGTAGGATGGTTCTCTATGCAAATACCACAGAGTTCAATAACATTGAGGGGGCATTCCTTTTCAGGGTGTTTCCTCCTACACTGATGACAGAATATTTCTAATGCAACATTTTCTTCCTCTTGTTTTCTTTTAATTTGCATGGTATCTAATTGATAGATGATGGTGTGTAGGATATCTTTTTTAAAGTTTTCCAATAGATTTCCTAGCTCAATCCTTGTGACACCTCTGGATGTGGGTTTAGCAATTTTGTTGGTAGGGTCCCTTATGCTTTTCCCTATTTTAGCTTGACTGTGAGAGTATCTTTTACAATACTCTGCTATGTTTGCAAATGGTTTTTGGTATATGTTCCCAGAAATCATAAGGTTTAACACTTCAATGCAATCGTCCCTCACACCCTTTAGAAAGATAGTCCTAACTGTAGCTGTATCTAAGGAAAACTGCTTAGTCTTTTGGTAATTGTATAAGAACCTTTCTAAGTAGTCTTCTAAGATTTCTTCTTCTGATTGTTGCATTTTGAATATATCATTCCTAGCATCCCTAGGTCTACAATAATCCTGGTATTTCTAGAGAAAGGTCTCCTTCATACCATCCCAAGACAAAATTGTGTGTTCCCCTAAGCTCATGAACCACCGTAGTGCCGAATCTTTTAGTGTGGCTGGGAAAAGTTTTAATTTCTGAGCATTATCTGTGTAGTTATAACTCCTACACAATATGTCAAATTCAAATAAAAATGAGTCAAGGTCTTCTGTCGACATACCTATGAAATGAGGAAGTGAAGATAATGGAATGTTCTTCATAGAAACCTCTTTAGCCATATCCAGTATGGGGAATCCAAATGTCTCTGTTTCATTGGTTGTATTTTCCTCTTCTTCTGCCATGTCTCCAAACACTCTGTAGGGAGGTGGTGAATTTTCTCCACTGAGTGATGGTTCCACCACTGGGTTATATGGTATCTCTGGTTGTTCCAACGTTTTGTGTGGCTTTCCAACAGCAGATGAAGCCTCTTCTATTATCACCTCTGCTTCTTTTCCAGTTTCTCCTCTGGATGGGATCGCCAGTGTTGCCTCCCTTTCTTGCTACCTTATATTTTTTATTTGGACAGTGGCTTCAGATATAGTACCTTTTACTGTTGTTGCAATTGTTGCCTTTGAGCTCTCTCCTCTAAGAATTTTCCCTGCACGAGTTTTTGATGAATTAGTATAAGGGGGGGTTTCTTTGTTGTTTGTTTTTCTATTTTTTCTGTGATTTTAGGAGCAAGAAATCTACCTTTATTATCCCTGTACCTACTCATAAAAAAATCAAATCAATGAAAATGCAGATTCCTAATTAGAGGTAGGAGGAGAACCTGACTTTGGGGCAACCCCACCAAAGTGGATGCATAGGTTCTTACCTTTCGTGTTACCATCTTCTCCCTGCCCTCAGATTATCCTCAAATCCAATCCAATACTTCATCAAACAAAAAAAAATATGCTACCTGTTACCATTTACAACTCCCCGGCAACGGCGCCAAAATGTTGGTGCGTAAATATGTTCAATATATATCTCACACTCATTTAAATGTCAATCTGAGATTCGTAATCGAAAGATTCATTACACCATATGTGTCGAGAACAAGTAACCTATCTAATTCTGTTGCATATAGGAAATAATTAATAGCATAAAAATTCCATTTCTAAGATATCTAAATACTTCAAAGTCTATTCTGAACCTAAAAAGAGAAAACTGATAATGAAACCTAGACAAAAAGTCAATCAAAGAAATGTTTTCTCAGAGAAACAAGTATGTTCATGTTAGGCACTTGTATTGAAAAGATGAAATTTAAGAATCTTGTCTCTTGTAGCAGTTAAAACAATCAATTCCAACCATTCTGGAAACAAAAGCCAACTTGAATCTCATGTAATTCAACCAAACCATCACAAGGGAAATTCAAGATAATTGAAAGGCTTCATTACAGCACGTGAAGATGAAAGATAAAGCCTCATGTTCCCTTGCAATACTACAATCATAAACTTAAAATATCAGTATCACACTTCAAATTACGAGATAGCTATCGTCAACATATGAGAATAAAATGTCTATTCGATATAACACTTGTTGTTACACACCAATCCAAAATAATGAACTCGATGCTCAATCCTGAGAATGAATTAAAGATTAATCACACACACATGATATTGTAAACTATCCACACAAACACACAGAACACATACAATGAGGTTTACCTTAGTTGGGGTGGTGGGCCCTTGCCGAACCAACAAGGAACCTCTTAAGGAGTTAACAAACTAAAACTTTCACTCACATCCAAGAATTGACATGAAAGATCTTCTGTATTAATTCAACTGGTAAATTGGATCAACAGTCTTTTACTTCATACATAACGACGATAAGTACTGTCTGATTCTTATCGTATATTTCTTACATTTCTCTCTACACAGCATCCCTTATATAAGGTAAGCCGATACTACCAATATTTATGGATAAACATTAAACAGTTCAGGAAATTCCAGAATTAAGATTTACATCGAATTTTGAGGAGTCGACTCCATCCTCATGACACGAAGTGCATGAGCGATGGAGTCTCTTGCAACTAGAAAACGGATTCAGACGCTTCTATCCAATTGTCTTCTCAAAATCTTCACCATTATCCCGATCCAACTGACACATTCTAGAAACAGAGGTTTTGGTACCGGATTGCACACAGTCATGAGTCTAGTACCGGAATAGAACAGAGCAAGGAGTACCAGAATAGCGACACCTTGGTGCCGGAATGGAGTTGATACCAGATCAAAACTGTCTTGGATACCAGAATGGATTTGGTACTGGATTACATGGTGTCTGGTAGTGACGAATAGACTGCTTCATAAATCAAATTATTAGAACTAT
>SNQJ01S0029837.1:67832-79711 GCA_010110895.2 Picea sitchensis
TAATCCATGTCTAAATCGAGTTGAATGTTACATTTTGCTAATAATGACAAGTTCAATATTATAATGATATATTATGAAAATATGGAAATCATAAACCTTTTTATGTGTGAAAATAAATATTGGCAGTAAATAATAGGGTTTCCGTAGGCTCTAAATTTATTAGGAGTATGGGGCGATGATTGCATGATTGGTTTCTAAAGACCACTTCAAACCTAACCCTAATGATTCCATAGCCCCATTTGCTCCATTATGTTTCTATGAGTTCCAATTTGGTTTTCTCTCTCTATAATTTACTAGTCAATCTAACCACTAGCCATAAACCCTAATTTACATGGCCTATGAAGACTCTCGCACTATTATGGAGAAAATATCATGGGTGGATAGTAAGATATCCCTAGGATATACCTACTGATCCTAGACAGATAGATGGATATAATTCTATGGATTTCCTTTAGACTCAAGCAATTGGATTCATAATTAAACTAATAAATGGTGGGATGGCATACCTTTTCCTGAAGTTTGTCCTTCATATGCCCTAGCTGCTGTAGTCCTAAAGTTCCAGGTCCAACCTATACAACCTACTCCTTGCACACAAGAGACAAGCAATTCCTTCCTACTTGTCCTCTTACCGTTAGAGTCCTAGATCTATCTTGGATCTAACTTGATCTATAAGAAAATAAATCCGATATGAACATTCATGCATGAAATACAAATATTCATAGGGAAAAACCAATGATATATTAATTCAAATGACAGAATTACATCAATACAATTACCTCTTGATGTAGATGCACTCCTCTTGGCCCCTTGCTCCTTGCTCCTCCTCAACTCTTCAACCAAGCTAGACAACTTGACTGCAACTAATGTATATGGAGAAGCACCTATGAATTTTGGTAGCATAGATCTGTAAATGATTCTTCCTCCTCATGCGAAATATTTTCCTTCTTTATATATATCCTTGGAAAAGTCTTGGGAGAGATTCTAGATCTTGTAGAGACCAATGTATACTTGAATGATGTGAGTTCCAAGGCTCATCCCATGAATAGCCAACTCATCCCTCACTCACCTCTTCAAAACTTTGCGAATTTAGAAGGTTGTAGTGGGTTTTGCGGGTTGCACTATAGATGAACATCAATGCATCACTTCTTGTCCATGTATGACAAGCGACACCCTAAAAAAATGACCTAAATATTAAGTTAGAGTTGTGTCTTAGCTTTCATCTTCTAATGTATTCCCCTCTGGCCCTGTAGGGAAGAAATTAAGGCTATAAAAAATGCCCCCTAATGTGTGAGGTTAGGAAATGAATGGATGGCCAAAACACATTACAATAAAATAATATCCATGTGAGGCAGTGTGAGGAGAGAAAAAAATGTATGGTGGTCAAAGAGTACTTGCAGTCAAACAACAACAATAAAATCATATAGAGACCATCCCCATGGTATACATACTTACTCTAAAGAGTATCAAAGCATGGCCACCAAACAATAGACTGCAGATCCATGACATGAAATGCAATACCATGGCCATAGAAGAATACACATTGGATCCATGTCATCAAAAATATCATAGCCATAAGAAAATACATTGTGGATCTAAGTCATCAATATGATCATAACCACTAGAAAATACAATGTGGATCTATGTCACAACATATATATCAAGAAGACAACGAACATTGAGGAGAGTGCCCCCGAAGTCTTCAAATTATTCATATACAAGTGATACACTCCATCACAACTTGGGAGGGGATGTTGTAAAGGAATGTTGTGTCCCCAATCCCAAGGTATTCATCCCAAACTCTGATGGTATGAATCTACAACATGCGAATAGATGAGTTGATGTCGATCATGGTAGAAACTGTATGATTACAGGTTATTTATGTATACCATTAATAGACGTGAGGGGACCCAACGATGAGGAATATGGACCCCAAGGTACCTATTTCAATCTAGTGAGTATGAATAGCGGATTTGATGTCAAACACTTGTAGAATCAATCGATAAGGACTCAATGATGAAAACCCACTGTTGATTGTGAGGAGGCCTACCACTGAGGACTACAAGCTCCAAGCTACTAGCTAGTTTCTATATCCCTCTCCTAGATAATGTGTTGAAGTCGATAGGAAGAGATTTGTTGAAGGAGGGCCTTAATGTATCCCCCATAAATTGAAATCAAGCATACATTGAAATATGATGTGAAGAGAGAGTATCACCAAGTACAACTAACACAACGATGGATGAATCGAAAATTTAACTAAATAGTAGATGGTCTACTCAGGCTTAAACTTCCCTTGAACATATAGCATGACACAATGGTGACTTGGAAGCAAGACTCTGATGAATATAGTGCAACAACAAAAGAGGCATTGAAGCTTAAATACAAGCGACCTTTATAGAGAAACTCTTCATTGTGCCAAGAGTACCCTGGAGTAGCTTCTGGATCTTGTTGCAGTTTTTGGATTAGGATGGAAATTTTTGGGTCTTGCAACCATTCATGGCGAACATCCTGAATCCATTCAATGACAATGAATGAGAGGGAAAAGAGGGATCCTTCATCTTCATATTTATTGGAAATAGCATCAACCACCACATTTTCTTTGCCATTCTTGTAAATAATCTCATAATCATATGCAAACAGCTTGGTCACCCTTTTTTCCTACTTCGGGGATGAAATTCATTGTTCCAGGAAATACTTAAGGCTTTGATGATATGTTTTAATTTGTAAGTGTCTTCCCAATAGATAAGGGAGACAGAGATCCAATGCATGTAAAATTTCCAACATCTCCTTTTCGTAAGTGGATTGGCCCAAATGTCACTCCGACCATTATTTGTTGGTGAAAGCCAAAGGTCATCCTTCTTGCATGAGGACTACCCTGATTCCTTGCCCAGATGCATCACATTCCAAAACAAAGGGTGAAAACAGGTAGTGCCAATACAGGAGTAGTGCACATAGCTTCTTTCAAAGCCTAGAAGGATTATCCTACAATTGGAGTCCAACTGAAAGGATTATTTTTAAGGAGAGCTATTAGAGGAGCCACAATTTTTCCATAATTATGAACAAACTTTTGATAATAGCTCGTTAAACCCAAGAAACCAAGTAGATTTTTAAGAGTCTTAGGGTGGGGCCAATTCTGCATAGCTTCAATATTTTTAGGATCCACCCTTACACCATCCTTGCCCACAATATGACCCAAATACTCAACTTCAGGGGCACCAAAAGCACATTTAGATTGTTTGGGAAAAAAAAATTGCTAGGAGATGAGATGGAGAAATTGATCCACATGAGTGAGATGGGATTGCCACGTTTTACTATATATGAGAATATCATCAAATAATATTATCACAAAGTGATGGAGGAAAGGACGAAAGACATGATTCATGAGACTTTGAAAAGTGGAGGGTGCATTGCAAAGACCAAAAGGCATGACCAAAAACTCATAAAGGCCCTCATGAGTGTGAAAGGCAGTCTTGGGAATGTATTCCTCTTTCATACATATATGGTGGTAGCCATAACAGAGGTCAAGTTTGGTAAAGTATTGATCCCCACTGAGTTCATCTAGAAGGTCATCTATAATGGGAATGGGAAATTTTTCCTTGATGGTCAATTCGTTGAGGGCACAGAAATTAGGACACATGAGCCAAGTGCCTTCCTTCTTGAGGGCCATGACTATAGGGGAAGAATAGGGGCTAGCACTAGGACAGATAAAACCTACTGCCAACAATTCTTGGAAACTTTTCTCAATTTTGTTCTTTTGAGAAAAAGGATGATGATAAGGGAAAACATTGGGCAAAAGAATTCTAGGGATCAAAGGAATGTAATGGTCATGGGCGCTTCGAGATGGGCGGAAGGCCTTGGTGATTTTGGAAAACATGGGAATGTTGGGACATGATAGCTTGAAGGTCTGGGTGCACAAAGGGAGTTTCAACGACTTGAAAGGAATGGATTTGGAGAGCCTGTTGTAATGCCTTGGAATTTATATGATTGTCCTTCCTTGTGGAATTGCATGGTTAAATCCTTACAGTCCATGGTTAAATCCTTACAATCCTTATCAATTGCATGGTGTGAAGCCATTCAACACCAAGGACAATGTGGAGAGCCTGTTGTAATGCCTTGGAATTTATACGATTGTCCTTCCTGGTGGAATTGCATGGTTAAATCCTTACAATACATGGTTAAAAACTTACAATCCTTATCAATTGCATGGTGTGAAGCCATGTCAATAGAAAACATGTGATATTTCAAGTTGTATTTACCAATTAGTAGGAGAACATTTTCACAACGCTCCCCACATTTCATTGAACCTCCATTGTAAATCATGATTTGAAAATGGTTGAAAGCACGGATATAACAATTGATTTCTTGGGCAAGGCGATGATGAATAAAATTATGAGTGTTTCCACTGTCAACTAGGATGATGATTTTCTCGNCATGGTTAAATCCTTACAATCCTTATCAATTGCATGGTGTGAAGCCATTCAACACCAAGGACAATGTGGAGAGCCTGTTGTAATGCCTTGGAATTTATACGATTGTCCTTCCTGGTGGAATTGCATGGTTAAATCCTTACAATACATGGTTAAAAACTTACAATCCTTATCAATTGCATGGTGTGAAGCCATGTCAATAGAAAACATGTGATATTTCAAGTTGTATTTACCAATTAGTAGGAGAACATTTTCACAACGCTCCCCACATTTCATTGAACCTCCATTGTAAATCATGATTTGAAAATGGTTGAAAGCACGGATATAACAATTGATTTCTTGGGCAAGGCGATGATGAATAAAATTATGAGTGTTTCCACTGTCAACTAGGATGATGATTTTCTCGTTCTTAATGTAACCAATCAATTTGAGGGTTTGGGGAGCAGAAAAACCCGTGAGATCATTTAACGAAATCAGTGGTTCAAATTTGGGAGGATCAGAGGGAGGAGTGGGATCATCTGTCTGGGGTGGATTGGCTTCAGGTGCAACCTCAACCTCTTCATCAACAACATCCTCTGAAATGACCATAAAAGTTTTATGTTCTTTACACTTGTGCCCGAGAAATTATTTATCATCACAATTATAACAAAGACCATTGAGTTGGCATTCATTCATTCTTCCTATTTTAATTTTTGGACCTTGAGAGGAGGGGCCTGAGGGGAAAGGGTGGTGTGTTTAGGGCAGGGAACAAAAATGGTTTTTCTACTCTAGGCTAAGATGACCTGTTGTGCCTCCTTGGAACATTTAGTGGCTTCCAATCAAGTCTATGGGTGAGCCACGAGGACCTAGGATTTGATTTCATCCTTGAGGCCACTAATAAAGAATTCCCAGAAGAATGAATTTGTTGTACCTTCCGTGTGAAAATCTAGGTGCTCAAAGGTAGCAATAAAATCTTCCACTGTGTCAGACTGTTTCAATTTGGTGAGACATCCTAAATGGTGGGTGTCTGTGTCAAGGTATTCATACAACTCAGCAACAAACTATGTCCAAGAAACATACCCTTAGCATGCATTTCTACGCCATTGCCACCATTCCAAATCCAAATAGAGAATTTTGTAATGAAGCTTGGTCAACTCATCAGTAATGCCATGCAAGGAGAAATCATATTCCATCTGAGTAACCCAAGCTTGTGGATCCAAGCCATCAAATTTGTTCACCTCGACTCTAGGAAGACAGGGTTCATGAGGTAGGGAGTTGGAATGACAATGCATAGTTGGTTGGAATCAACACCTTCAATATAGAGGGGTGGGTCGAAAGAGGAAGGACCTGGGGATTTTTTTATGAATTGGTGGAAATTGGTAGTGAGGTCTTTAATTTGGCTACTAAGTTGTTCTTGGATGAGGTCCATTTTGGCATGAAGGGAAGGAATGCCATTATTCACTTTGGTCTGAAGGGTAGTAAGGTCAGTACTCAGCTTCTAATTGGTTTCTTCTTGGCAGGTCGAAGCCATGGAATAAGTGGGAAATAAGGGTGTTGGAGAAGGGATGGGTCCACAAGGTAAAAAAAAAGGTTAAAAACAATAGGTATCACAATGATTAGGAAGAAAAGAGGAATCCAATGAGCTATGTTTCAAATAAAGGTGCGGGCAGGCCCAATGACGCAGGCATGCCCTCACTAAGGCACGTCTGCTCACAGGACCATTCTCCTTCCTCGGCCCGAAGAAGTTTGAAATTCTTCTATTTCCCTATCGGGAAATCTTCCTCCCACAGGAAACTCTCTTCGAAATCCCCCTCTCCTCTATCGGGGTTTCCTCTATCAGGGTTTTGACACCCACGATGCTCTGGAAACTTGGAACGCTGATCCCCAATCTCCAATGCGCCCGTTTGTTGCCTCAGCCCGCTTGGCTAAGCCTTTAGTCCATGCGACCGACTCTTATATGACCCAGCAATAACCTCGTTGGGATTTCAGGGTTTATGATGTCGAAATGCCCACATTCCCGAGACTCGCGATTTCCCAAATCGCGATGCACCCTTTTCAAGATAGCCCTCTGGCTATAGGCTTCGCACCATATGATTGTAACCTGTGACCACGGTCTCACCCCGTCGGGGCTATAGGAATTTTAATGCTACAAAACACTTACCCGTGGGGTTCTTTATCTCTTGAACGCCGATTCTTCATTCGGATAAAACCTGCCTTCCACTATGGCTCCTCCCTTAGCCGCTATACCGACGGTTGTCACCCACTGATCGGGGTTTCCTGGATCGCGATTTCCAAGTGCACGAATCACTTGTCACTGGGATCCTTGATTTCCTGATGAACTCCAAATGCCAATGGGTTTACTCCTTGTCGGGACTTTCTCCGATGGCACAGATCTCTGCCACACATCCTCTAATATGAACGGTTCAGATCTTGTCGGGAAATCAAGGATCGTGATTCTGTGTGACAAGATTTCTGTGTGCTCGAAAACTCCGATTCTACGATTCTCGACTCTCTCTAGGGTTCTGACATGCATCCCAAATGATGGACGACCCATATCTTCTTGGGGTTTCGGGGTTTCTATTGTTGAAAAACACTCGACCGCGGGATTCTAGATCCTTCAAATCCCGATGCGAACTCCCGTGTGACTCTTGTCAGATACAACGACTGCTGGGTAACTGGTCCATGATCCAATGCTTCACGACCTCTGGAGCTTGAACTCCCAATGCGACCGTAACCTCTTCACTCCTTCGATAAATCCAATGGTTGACGGGATACTATTGATCTCCTCTACGAGATCCTGACCGTCCACTTCCTTCTCAGGTATCTTCTACGAACACTGGTTCTTCTATGTGTAACTTTGCAGCGCCTATTCAATCACTTTATGCACAAACTCTCGGTGCTTCTCCTCGATGGATTTGGAAGCCTTATCCCTCCTGAGCTTTCCTCAATTGCTTCAACCTCAAAGAGGTTCTTTGAACGCACCCCTTGCAGCAATTCTCAACCACTTCTAAGTGTTGAGTTCTCTTGACTCTGCGCACACCTGCAGCAGTAGTCCTTCAGCACTTTGCTCAGTTTTTCATGACTGAGACTCTCCTTATCCCGCACACTCCTTGCATGGTTTTAGCAACCCACTTTCACTTCTGAGTGAATTGAGAACAAGAGCTTAACTCCCTGAGCCTTCTGTCAACGCACTCCTTACGGATGACTCCAACTGCACTCCTTGCAGGAATATTTGCTCAGAAAGAGAAACAATTGTAACTACTTCACTTCCTCTCAGATTTCAATCTCAACACATGAAATCATATATACAACATAACAACAAATGCATAACAGGAAGAAATTCTCATAGATAGATCATTCAACACACATACACAGAGAATAACAAAACAGCCATGAATCTGAATCAACTTCTTCTATTAATTCAAGATCTGTACATGGATGTCTTCTACAATCCTCTTCTATTATCCTATGCCCTAGACTCTTCTTTTTCCTACTAATGTTACAATGATACAATGAGGGTGTCTATATCCCGTTTCCCTCCTTCTAGAACTATCTAATCTAAATATTCAATTCTACCTACTTACATTTACTACTTATAAATGCCTCTGGCTATCTCAGACGAGAGCGTATGGCTCGAGGTCTGATTACATTTTACCAAAGTGCCTTCATTAAATGATCTCATTTATGTTCGCGCATCAGCTTCAAGGGAAAATTTAAAAATTCAAAAACTTGCGCTGGACGTCTTCCAGTTGTCTTTTGCTTCCACATTGGTTTTGCTTGTCGTGAGGGATGCTCCTGCATCATACTCCCTCGCTTGAAAATTTGCATGGGATCCTGTCCATGAGCTCCTGTATAGTATGTCCATGCCTCAGAATTTCTTCTTCTGTCTCCCAACTGGCATCTTCCACTGGATGGCCTTTCCACTTGACCAAATATTCAAAATATTCTTTCCTTCTGGTTTTCTTACCCACTCTTTTATCCAGTATCTGCTCCATCTGTGGCTTCTCTGCAATTGGCATTTTCTTCTGCCACTAAACCTCTGGATGATTATCACTTTCTCCTGCTTCATCAGCTTTATATGGATATAAATACGAAACATTACATATCAGAGATATTCCAATGCCCTCTGGTAACTCGATCTCATAAGCATTCTCCCCCATCTTCTTCAAGACTTTGCATGGTCCGATTTTCTTCATTTTTAGCTTGTTGTATGTTCCTCTCGGGAACCTTTCCTTCCCCGAATGTGTCGGAACTAGATCGCCAACTTCAAACTGAAGTTGTCTCCGATGTTGATCTACTCTGTGCTTGTATTCCTGACTTGACTTCAATAGTCGCTCCTTCACCTGGCTGTGAAGTTCCTTCATCGCTTCAGCAAATTCTCCTGCACTAGCACTGCTAGTATCAGTTTGTTCTGAATCCCTTAGTTCATAAAATCCTCTTGTTTGCCTCCCATAGACAATCTGGAATGGAATTTTTCCTATGATCCGATTTAGTGAGTCATTGTAAGAAAACTCTACCTGTGGCAATATATTGTCCCAACTACTATGGTGCTCCATCACCAAGCTTCTCAATGAGTCTCCTAGACTCCTATTCATCGCTTCCGTTTGCCCATCCGTCTGAGGATGATAAGCAGAACTAAACATCAAATTCATTCCCAGCTTCTTCCACAATGTCCTCCAGAAATTCCCTATGAATTTTGTGTCTCTATCCGAAACTATGCTTTTCGAAAATCCATGAAGTCGAACGATCTCTTTGAAAAACAAATTTGTGATGTGAGTCGCATCGCTGGTCTTCTGGCATGGGATAAAATGTGCCATTTTGGAAAACCTGTCAACCACCACAAAGATCGAATCATGTCCTCTTTGCGTCCTAGGCAATCCCAATACAAAATCCATGTTGATCGCTTCCCATGGTCTTTCGGGTATGGGTAATGGTTGATAGAATCTCGCATTCTGCTTCTTGCCCTTTGAATGCTGGCAAATTCTGCACTTGTCAATGAACCTCTTGACGTCTGTTCGCATCCTCGACCAAAAGTATGCTTCGCTTAGCTTTGCAAATGTCTTGTCGTGGCCAAAATGCCCTACCAATCCACCACTTGTGCTTCTCCTTTAACAGATTCTCCCTCATGGAGCAATTCGGAATGCACACTTTGTTGCCTCTGAACAACAATCCTTCTTGGACCATATAGTCTATCCAAGGGATTTTGTCTCCAAGAACTGGATTCTCAATTGCTTCATATGCTTCTGCAAAATCTGGATCATCTGCATACATGTCCCTCATATCATCAAAGCCTAACGTCCTTACTTTGAACTCCTGCAACAACAAACATTTCCTGCTCAAAGCATCAGCCACTTTGTTAGCAGTACCAGAAATATGTTTTATTACAAAAGTGAAATTTTGCATGTATTCAACCCACTTAGCATGCCTCTGATTCAACTTTTCTTGTTGAGTTACAAACTGTAATGCATGGTTATCACTATATAAAATAAGTTCCTTTGGAATCAAATAGTGCCTCCATTTCTTCAATGCCTAGATGATGGCATAGAATTCCTTATCGTACGTGGAATACTTTTCTTTTGCCTCATTTAGCTTCTCGCTGAAATATGCAATTGGTCTATCCTCCTGACTCAAGACTGCTCCTATGGCAAACCTTCTTGCATCACATTTCACCTGGAATGTCTTTTCAAAATCTGGCAACACCAGAATTGGTTGCTCTGTAATCTTTCGTTTCAACAAATTGAAATTCTTCTCAGCCTCTTTCATCCAGTGAAAAGATTTATGTATTTTCTTCACTGTATCCATCATTGCTGCACTAATTCCACTGAAATTTCTAATGAATTTCCGGTAGAAACTAACCAAACCATGAAAACTTCTCACCTCGAAAATATTTCTCGGTGATGGCCAATTCTTAATTACGTCCACCTTTTCTGGATCCATCTTCAACTCATTAGCTGAAATAACAAACCCCAAATAAATAAGTTATGTCTTCATAAATGAGGACTTTTTCATGTTAATCAGCAAGTTCTCCTGCTGTAATCTCTTCATCACAATAGCCAAATGCTTCAAGTGTTGAGCCTTTGTCTTGCTGAAAACCAATATGTCATCTAGATACACGATGACAAATTCCCCAATGAACTCCTTCAGGACTTCATTCATCAACCTCATGAAGGTACTCAGTGCATTCGTCAAACCAAATGGCATGACAAGCCATTCATACAAACCTTCGTTTGTCTTGAATGTTGTTTTCCACTCATCACCTTCTCTCATACGAATCTGATGATATCCACTCTTCAAATATATCTTTGAAAAAAAATTTGCTCCACTTAAGAAATCCATCAAATCATCCATTCTTGGCAATGGGAATCTATACCTGATAGTTATCTTATTTATCGCCTTTGAATCAGTGCACATCCTCCAACCTCCATCTTTCTTCGGACTGAGTACTGTTGGAACAGCACACGGACTCAAGCTTTCCCTGACCAAGCCTTTGTCCAACAACTCTTGGACCTGTCTTTTAACTTCTTCATTCTCTTGTGGCGTCAATCTGTACGCGGCTTTGTTTGGCAAACTAGCTCCTGGTATGAGGTCTATCTGATGACTCACACTCCTCATCGGTGGCAACGAACGAGGTAGTTCGTCCACTGTAATATCAGTGAACTCTTCCAGCAGTTCCTGAACTTCTTCTGGCAACTCGTCCACCTTTGTGCTAGTCAGAAAAATTCTCAGATTTCTGACCACAAAGAATTGTGGATCCTCCTTCTTCTTAACTTCTGTAAGAAGTTCCTTCCCACTCATGAGAAGTACCCTGTTGCTTACTTCCGATTTCGCTTCTTTATCCTCAATCAAATACAATGTGTGGTTTCTCCCATTCTTCTCCAGGGTATATGTGTTCATTCTCCCATCATGAATCACATTTCTATCATACTGCCATGGTCTTCCCAGCAATAAATGACAAACATCCATAGGAATAACATCACATAAAATTTTATCATTATATCTTCCTATCTTGATGTCAACCAAACACTGTTTAGTGACATTTACCTAATGTCCCTTCTGTAGCCATGAAACCTTGTATGGACTTGGATGATCAGTTGCCTCCAGCTCCAACTTTTCTACCATCTCAGTTGAAATGAGATTATCTATGCTTCCGCTGTCCACAATGACCTTGCACACTGTTGTGGGGAAATTGCACCCTACGGACTAACAAGCTAGGGCTTAAACTTGCATGCAGATCATGACCCTTAAGAAATTGCTTTTAACCTTCTACCCCAAACCTAAAACCCTTTTTCACATGCAATCGTGGAAAGAACCAACTAACCTTTTTAATCGATGGTTGGTGTAGATCCTCCGTTGCGCTTTATCCCCTTGCTTCTGCTGCTCCTTCCAAAAAGCGATCCTGCAATCAAGACAAAACTACGCATGCATGCTATTGTTCTACTAGAGGGTTAGAGATTAAGCATAAATCGAATAAAACAT
>SNQJ01S0029838.1:9623-27392 GCA_010110895.2 Picea sitchensis
AAAGGAAAGAGGGAACTTATGGTAAAAAGTGAGGTCAACTTAGTAAAGAATCTGCCATAAAGAACCTTCTAAATTGAACTAAATTAGCAACTTCATTTTAGGGAAAGTATTTAAAACCTGTAAGGGAATCTAGGGACACGTAGGAGTAAAAAGAGGAGTAACTCTAGGTGGGTGAGGGAAATAATACAATTTAATAAATTAAAGAAAATACTTAATGGAGAAAGGTGAGGGATGGATGACACTTGTACGAAGGAGACTTTTTAGAAGATTTTTATTTAAAACTTAAATTAAATGACATTTAGGGAAAGATGGAAGTTCTAAAACTCTATAAAAGAAGGGGAAGAGAAGGAAGAAGGGGGGATCGACTGTTAGCATAACTTTACACTGTCGGATTAGTGACTTGACTGATTTACTTGTGAGGAGTTGGGATTTCCCAGCTCGGATATGAGTGGTAGCTTGGCCTTGCAAGGCGAGCTGGGAGCTAGACGTACCATATGGATAATGTGTGGCCTCGTTGTGGCTCAGGGGGATAAGGGGGAAGAAGAGTACCCCTAGCATTGGCTAGGAGGTACCAGTGAGGTCTCGACGGTCGACGAGCGGGAGTGGCACGGAGCGCGCAGACATCATTTGAGGCGGGCGATAAGGCAAAGGTACGCTCATTATTTTGTGGAGTAAAATGCACTGGGAATTTATGCTTGGATCTGATTGAGGATTATAAATGAAGTCGACATGCTTACACATAGTATTGCCTCATTTTTCTTTCATGTTTATATCTCGCTCGACATTTCTGTGTATTCCTTCTTGTCTGTGTTTTACTACCTTGAAATTTAATTGATGGCGAAGCTCTTATCTCTGCGTTTCTTATTTTGATGATTGAACCCACACTGTGTTGTATCACCTCACTTGCAACTTAACCCTGTGAATGTTGATGGCCCTTTTTCTCTGCATTTTTGTCTCTACACAATAATGATGGATGAATTTGTCTTGAGCCTTTGCCCATTCGTTGAATGCCTGAAATTTCATGGTCTGCGTGTTGGTTGGGGTTCTAATTTTCCTTGGTTTGGATCCTTGCCTCTGCATTACTCTTTGTGGCTATATTTTCCCAGACATTTTGTATCTGCATTTAAACCGTTACGTGTAGTTTGCAACCATTGACATTCACTGTGACAGATAATGCATTTTTGTGTGTTCATAGAGGCATTTAGTAGTGAATTAGTTATGTAATAGATGTTATATTACCTATTTTATTAAATAAATAAAGAGAATTTCGATTGTGTTAGATAATGGAGGTAATGGCGAATTCGTAAATCATGGATGTGGCATCTTGGTATTTAATTAATGTGGGTGCAATATTAAAATCAGTTGGCAATCCCTGGTAATTAGAATTTGTCGTCGTATGTGCATGGAAGCTTTATAATCTATGTGAAATTTTGTTACTGTATGTTATGGTGTAATCGCTGTGAAATCCTTGATGAAAACAATTTTTAAAGCAACTCCAGGATAGCCGTAGCATTCTTGTTAGCAACTCATTCCCCGATTTCTAGACTTTTTTTTTGGCCTTTTGATTATACTTTACTTCTGAAGATGGATCGTGCCATTTCCACCAGGGTAATTTTTTTTATTCTTTATGTGTTTCTGGCTAGCAAATCCGCCGTTCCGACCTGTGCATTTCTTGGATTATTTAGAGGTAATGATCCTGCCTGCTTACCCTCAGTTGGGATGGTAACTCATTCTAAATATCATGATCTGTTACCTTAAACCTTGGACCTTCTCCCCATAAAGTTGTTTTGAAGGCGCGCCCTTTCGCCTCTGCAACCTTAGATTCTTGCCTCTGTCATTGATGGTTGTGCCGTCCCTCTGCGTCTGTAATAACCCTCCTCTGCTACTAAACCACCTTGACAAACTCCAGCACCTCACCAAATTCAGGATTATGGGATCTGAGACTTGTCGAGCGATCTAATAGCCTAATGGTTAGCTGCCAAATGATTTCGTGACTACTGGCATGCATCTTAAGTGGCCCTTCGAATTCGGCATGCTCTCACCACCGTTAGCTCTTGTTGCCAATTTTTATTCTTTAATGGGCAAAGTGGAATGGCTGCCAATCCTCAAAGCTTTTATTACTTATGAATTGTTAATGTAATTGAATTAATGTTAATGCTATTAATTATAGAATGCCAATTCTCAAAGCTTTTATTGCTTATGAAATGTTAATGTAATAAAATTAAGGTTAATGTTATTGATTATAGAACGCCTATTCTCAAAGCTTTTATGTCTTATGAAATGTTAATGTAATGAAATTAATGTTAATGCTATTAATCATAGTTCACACTAATTCTCAATGCTTTTATTGCTTACGGAATGTTAATGTAAGGAAATTAATGTTAATGCTATTAATTATAGAATGCTAAATCCCAATGCTTTTATTGCTTATGAAATGTTAAGGTAATGAAAGGTTAATGTTAATGCTAATAATTATAGAATGCTAATTTTCAATGTGATTATTGGTTGTGGAATGTTAAGGTCATGTAATGTTAATATTAATGCTAATAATTATAATAATGCTAATTTTCAATACTATCATTGTTCATGGTAATGTTAAAGTAGTGTGATGTTTATGCTAATGCTAATATCCATGGTAATGTTAATGTTAATATGGTCATCACTTTATGGTAATGATAATGTAATTATTATAGATAGCATATAAGGGGGAAGGTGATTGTCACTTTAGGTAGTTATGGTGATATAAATTGTAAAGTGGTTATTATTTTATGGTAATGATGTTGAAAGTTTATTATCATTGAAAACAGATAAAAGGTAATGTATTGAACAAGTACAATAAGTAATTATGATTTAGTAAATGGGGATTTGCAATTAATTATATGTACTTATTTTTAAGGCTGGGTTGGTAACTCGTCAACTAATGGAAATTAAACGAAGTGATTGATCTGTACTTATTGCCAATTGAGTCATAGGTAATGCTCAGTCTTAACTAATGGTTGGTTATTGACGACATCCTTCTAACTTGCGCCTTCCATAGAGGACGTGGTCATTCTTTAACTTTTGTTGTACTTGGTTGTAACCATTATTTGCTTGGTCTGTTTGTGTCGAGAGGGATGTAGACACCTCCATGTTCCTCGGAATAGTCGCCAGCCCTGAGACCTTAAATGGTTAAAATTGATGGGAACCTGGGCTTGAGCATTGCTTATGTGTCTTGGAGGTCCTAACCATTGCATGGTAGGACGGGCGGGTAGTCAGTCTTACCTATTGTCGACTGATCGTTGCTAAATGCATGTAATTACTTGTTTTGCATCTTATGCCGTCTTGTTGTGTTCGTTGTGGTTTGTGTCTTGTTCATCGTCAGGTGGCAACGCAGATTCAAATGTGTTTGTTTCCCTTGTACACGTGCACACACACTTTTAAAAACAAAAAAATGTGCACTTGTTATAAGAGGGTTGTCGTCGTAATGAGGAGAACCATTACAAAATAATATGTATCCATTTGAATATCTTAATGGATATCAATATTCTACCTCTAAATCCTTTTTGTAGGATTGTTATAAAGTATAATAAATAGAGTCACATGTTGACAATATTAAAGAAACTTAACAAATAATTATTGAATACCTTCAAATGTCCCATAATAGGAAGAACCAACAAGAAGATCAACATTGAATTTAAAGAAAATATGAAGTGGGGGATTGGGTATATCTAAGACTCCAACCATATAAGCAGTCAAATCTGAAACATAAGAAGAATAAGAATCTAGATCCAACATTTTATCATCCGTAGAACATTGTTCGCAAGATTGGAGAAGTAGCTTATGAGTTATAATTTTCCTATTTACAAATTCATGAGGTTTTCCACGTCTCTTACCTTAAAAAAATATGGGATAAACTTTGCAAGTACAAATTGAACTTCTATAATTAGATAAAGAAGGAAAATTAGTTCTTGAAGAAGAAAATTTTATTGATCAATGTTTTATTTCGTCGTAATAGAACAATTATGGAGTACCTAATCGAGTGGAAGAATATGTAGCAAGAAGAAGTTGCATGGGAAGATGATAAATTCATGAAGAAATGTGCTCATTTACAAGATTTTGGAGGTAATCTTATTAAAAAGTGGGTCTATATTAGGGTCTTATCCATCATTCACTATTATTATATTAGTTTAGTTAGGATAGTATAGAGTGTAGGATACATCATTCAATATTTATCTCCTACTAATAATAAATTAGATTAATTTGAATAAGCATCTTGTATTATGCATCTGATATAGAAGGTTACACCTTTGAACATGCTTCTGATTCATTGTCTATCTATCATTCTCTAAGTGTGGGATTAATATTTCTATTTTTATGTTATTTGTGTAATACCCGAGGTCGATCCCTAGTTGTAAATGTAATTATGTGTTATAGGTTGGTGAGCCAGGTTATTATAATCCATAAGGATTATGTGAGTATTAGGCTGTATATCCTAGACGCTAAGGGCCAATGAGCCTATTATTGTCATATGTAAACACTCATATCATTAATAAAGTACAAAATTGTTGCAGACTGACCCACAAATGACTATGGAGGGCTAAAATCCAATAGAAAGGGAAAGGCGACTAAGAGTCTAGGAAAGGGTATAAGATAAGGCGGATTAAATCGCAATGGAATATAATAAATTAATATTCCATAAATCTAAAGTTATGGATATGAATATATCATAAGTTTCTAATATATGGACAAGGGAGTCCCTTGGGTGTCATGTGTCTTAAAGGACACATGCATATATATTTTTGGGATATAGTGTAATTTCCCATCTTTTCCTATCATTCATTCATCACTCCTACCATTCACTCATCCATGCTATCATCGATACTGGTACATGGTATTGTTGTAGGTTGAAGAGGTGGGTTTTCAGGCCCGTATTATGAGTAGGTGGTTTGTTAGGCCCGTATGTGGAAGAATCAAGTTGTCATGCCCATGAGTAGTTTCCTTTGGGTGAGAAACTACTTGGAATTATTTCCTGGTGCACTGGGAAATAACTACAGGGCTATGAGACTTCTTGTTTGGCTTGTTGTTGAAACTCCATAAGGGAAGTGGGGTAGCCGAGAGACTGTTTAGTAGAGAAGGGGCAGACTTCCTGGGGTGGGACAAGAATCTGGGGAATGAGAGACTTTAGTATAGTTGTAGCGGTTGGGCACCTTGGATTGAGAGATTCTATGAATTATGAAAACTTATACTGGCTTAGGACTCCCTTTTCCCTGGTAGAGTTTAGCCTGAGATCAGGGATGAACCACTACCAATGTTACAAGTATTGTGGTCTATGGATGGGAGGAATGTTGAAGGTTTGCATGCAGCTAGTGTTTATTTCATGACACAAGTGTCTTTCATGAGCTTCTTTTATTTATTGTGTGTATAATTATGGATTTTATATTATGGAATCTCTATGATAATTCTGTTTATAAATTTATTGTTATTCCACTTAACTTTGTTCATATGCAAAACATAACAAGAAAATTAATGGTATCATAATTCATAATTTGGATGTGGCATTTCCCAGCAAGCAAGTTGGGGATGTTACAATTTGGGGTGTTTGGTATATACATATCCCATGAAAATTATAATAAGATGAGGCATGCAAGAAAATCAACCAATGACAATAACTAAGAAGATGAGTGATGATCAATATAATTGATCATGACAAGTTTTAGCAAGCAAGTTGGGGATGTTACAATTTGGGGTGTTTGGTATATACATATCCCATGAAAATTATAATAAGATGAGGCATGCAAGAAAATCAACCAATGACAATAACTAAGAAGATGAGTGATGATCAATATAATTGATCATGACAAGTTTTAGACTTTGTAATGGTTATTTCTAAAAATTAGATAAATTATTTAATGTGGACATACTATCCTAATTGATATGATGAGATGTTACCACTCATCGTAATAATTATTTATTCACATTTTGATTATCATGGGCCTTTATGTTCTTATATTTTGTATGAACAATGGTTTGTTATTCATATATTGCACTCTAGTGGTTTACATATAAATGATTTACATTATTACAATGATCAAATATGTAATCAACTCACATATTTATTTAAATTATGCAGTACAGTAATACAATAATTATATTCAAAATTATTGATTAATATATATAAAATCAATATTATTGTAAAAAATATTTCATTTTGTAATGAGTAATTGGAAATTTATATTAAAAAAACAAGAAATTGTTACAGGACAAACAAATTCATCACGTAAGCATATCATATTGATGCATTTTATTTCTTTAAGAGAATGATGTGTTTCATACATATTTACACACTTTCATGTTTTAATTATTGTTATGCATCAATATGATAATTGGTTAATGCATCAATGCAATTAAGTGTAATAAGATCACTAGTACTTCAAACTACAAAAACGCCATCATTCCTTTCAAATATACCTTTAACATTGTTAATTTTTTGTTATCCTCACTATTATGAATCCTTCATGGTGCACAATAGTGTATAAACATCAATGTTCAATCATTATATATAATTTCACTAGTGCTATTATATAATACACATTGGTGCTTTCAAAATATATAATATGCATCAATTCATATTAAATAGTTGCACGCTAGTATACATGTCCTATTTGAAGTGTACANTATAAACATCAATGTTCAATCATTATATATAATTTCACTAGTGCTATTATATAATACACATTGGTGCTTTCAAAATATATAATATGCATCAATTCATATTAAATAGTTGCACGCTAGTATACATGTCCTATTTGAAGTGTACATAACAAAAAAATATGTTTTTTAGAATTTCAGGCCTAGTATAACTTTTAGTTATAATGAACATTTTCCACAACCTCCTCTATAGAAGGAAAATGTTTTAACAAATGTACTTTTTGTAATTTTTTCCAATATTATAACAGAAAAAATATTTCCTAAGTGGTTCTTTCTTTGGAGTTCCTTCTCCTTTATTCCATTACCAATCCCAACTCTACCTTTCTATTCAAGTATAGATTAAGCACCAAATCCTCTCCAATGCATAATTCCTAGAACCCTTCCTTGCTCCATTCAATAGTGTGGTTTGTATGCTCCCAATATGAATCAAAACTAGGCAACAAGACCCTCATCTCTTCTAAATTAACAAGGAAACTATTGCTTCATCTAACCTCTTCTAAGATTTCTCTTCGTGCAAGAAAATAATTACTTTCCCTTTTCCAACTGGTTCCCCAATGTGATGTGTAATGACACTATCTTTTCCTTACATCATCAAAAAGCCACACTCTTAGCCATTTATATTTTCACCTTTAATGTTCTATCATGTACCTACAAGTGGAATATTTGTCTCATTTCCCCCTTCCTAATGTCTCATTTGGATTACCAACAAACCCTTAATGCTTGGTAATTTCCTCGTTGTGAACCCTAGTGCCTCTATAGAACTAAGTATTTCCTTTAGGTATTTATTTTATTTGTTGGTAACAATGTAATCCTCGATTGCAATATGGCTCCATATTTTGCTTTGAAACTCAGTTATGATATTGTTTTAAAAATGTTTATATCTTGGAGGTAGGGGAGCTAGGTGAGGGATGGGTGCTCTACAACCCCAAAAGAAGTTGATAAATAGACTTTACCAGAATCTTGGGATAACCTCTAATAAGAAGGAAGAATATTACACAGACCTTCACGGCATGCAATTGGTAAAGAAAAGACAAATTTATCATATGAATATCACGGGAGATTCCATAAAGACTATCAAATATTTTGTTACTGGTTCCACCGCCAAGGAAACTAGCTTTAAGGTTATCATTGAGTGCATATGGATCTCTATGTCTAATCTCTTCATTTAGTTCTTCCATGTCCTTTGTGAAAAAAATAAAAAGTTGATGAAATGGCCATAGAGCCATTAGCATCGCCCCTGGTTCCTTAGGGTTCTATGGGATAGTGTGTTTTCTCATTCATCTATAATGGAGACGGCTTGGAATTTGGGTGGGGCCCATTTGAATCACATGGACTTTGATGGATTTTATAATTCGTCGCATAGTGGGTGCATGCATGTTATATCTCAACGTTTATTCGGGGATGCAAGGGCACGCTAGGAATTAAGTTTCACTAGTGAGAAGGGTATTTTGGCTAGTGGACATAGGAGGAGAACAAGGGAGTTTGTACACATTCAATACACTCTCATTCCAAACTTATGGGATAAGACACGGGACATGAAAGCTATCATTATGGAATATCATGAAAACAAGGAGGAAGTACATGTCAAGAGGTTGAACTTGGGAAATGTGGTCAACATATATGTTCTCCCACATGGCCACCTTGTGGGAGAATATATTATCAAGGTTGCAAAGGTAGAACATGCATGCATGATGTTAATTTTTCCTACAAGATTTGTTATTAAATTCAAGGATGCACTGATATATGGTGCAATGCTTTTCAGATTCATGTTGGATAAATTTGTTTATGGTCTGGTTTGTTCTCCCTATGATGTTTTGGGGAGTGGCTTGTTTGGAGGTAAATTAGTTTGTAGCATGGATGTGGTTGTTCTTTATTTTTTTGTCCTCTCTTGATTTCATGTATCATAAAACTTGGTAAATTGGTTAGCCATAGAAAGCAGAGAGAATGTTGCAAATTAGTAGGAGGAAACAAAGCATAGCGAATTCTTAGAGCCCCAACATTTGGTAATTCTTGTCAATTCTCCTAATTCATCGGTATCCTTTTCCTTGGACACTTTGGTAGAACATAGGATCATGGTGGGGTAGTTCCAAGACGAGGTCATTTTTCTTAGAAGTCAAGCTAAATCTCTCAAGTTGTATTTGTTACATCGGGAAGAGAAACAAGGGAATACTCCCTCTGGTGGGGACAATGAAGGATCATCGACTCTAGAGACATATCATATTTTGAATCTTAATGCTCCAGTGAGACCATCATAAGATGATGACATGGTAAATACACATGTATTCTAGGATCCATATCCTCATGGTTAAATATGTTTTGTTTTCTTGTCTGTATTAACAATATCTATTACCAAATTCACTTTGTTTAGGTATGGAACAATATTAGAATATGGAGAAATCGTAGAGGCGGAATAGGAATATGATTGTTGGAAGTTTTGAATGAACCTAAATTTTGTCATTTTATCTCGTTCTTTTTTGTACTAAGTGGTCTCGACCGTGCCCTTTTTAATGAATAAAAATCATGAAGCTTTTATGAAAAAAAATTGTTTATATCTTGGAGGGTATCTTCCTTCACTATCCTCCAATTAATTACTACAACCCCAAACCTCATGGTTTGTGGGGTAACAAGAGTGTCAATGATTTATTTCAAGGTATCCAATTTTATTTAATTTATTGGTCATTATATTTTATTTAAGTTAATATATAATTCTTAGACAATTTTGAATGGATTATCAAAATGAATTGCTATTATTCTAAATAAAATGAAGTATGTGATTTCATTAAATTTGTTGGTCAAAATGAAATGGCCCTCCCTAAAATCACATTATCATCTACATATAAAAGGTATATTATTAGTAATCTTACTTATACAACATGTATATTACTTACTTTATTATATATTATTTTATTATTATTAACATGTGAAAATATAAGTTACTTTAAATTCAATAATCAATATCTTATCTCAAACTTAAACCATATAAATTATGATAATGTCAAATGTTAATCAAAGTGAGAAGACATTATTATCTCCATATTAGAAAAAAAACAGGATGAACAAATTTATCTTGATCCAAAGAAACCTACCTAGTTTCTAGGACATTTTAAACCATCTCCCAAAAACAAATCCTACCTCAAAACATTTGTTATTCCAGGTTATTTTAATGTATCCTCTTTCTTGAGAAAATTTATTTTGACCCAAAAGAAACCTACCTAGTTTCTAGGTCATTTTAGACCATCCCCTAACTTCTAAAGGTAAAAAAATTCCTACCTCAAAACAATTCTCTTTCTTAAGAAAATTTTATATTTTTATTAATTTCCATTTATAATATTATAAATACAAATTTCAACTTTACTTAAGATTAGTCATAGAGATCGATTTTTTATATGCACAATGACTGATTCGTGTAAATCTCCACCTGAATCTTTTTTTAAGTCCATGTTGAATGCAAGTAAGAGACACGATCCATTATTGCCATTATTGAATTCATATCAGTTTTCTAGTTGGTTTTATATTTTGGTTCTGTAATGTCATAGAGATCGATTTTTTATATGCACAATGACTGATTCGTGTAAATCTCCACCTGAATCTTTTTTTAAGTCCATGTTGAATGCAATTCTTTTTAGTCCATGTTGAATGCAAGTAAGAGACTCGATCCATTATTGCCATTATTGAATTCATATCAGTTTTCTAGTTGGTTTTATATTTTGGTTCTGTAATGCTTTAGATAAAAACTTACAAAAAAAAATTCAAATAAAAACTTACAATTTTTTTTTTAATAAAATAAAAACATTTATTTATCATTATTTTATTGAAGAATAGAATCTAAATTTTATTGTACTATTTTTACTTTAAAAATAAGCAATATTTTGAATGGGAGATAGCTTAAGTTTTTTTTGACACAATGCGAAAAATTGTCTTATTACATAAAGTGAGTTTTATTGAAAGTTCTTTAAATATACTATAATATCATATATATAATATTAAATATAAAAAATGTGTTTAAATATACTATAATATCAAATCTTACAAATAATCATTTCAAGGTGGTGGTCTTTAAAATCATTTTTTTGAAAAAGTTTTGCATTGGATAATGTCTTCAACAGTCAGTTCCTTAAATAAATTGACTACAATAGGTATTCTATTCTCTATTATTTACCCCCTTCCATATATGTACTCTTGATATTCACCACCTTCCATATATGCTTTGATATTCACATCATTTTTGAAATCATTTTTTTGAAAAACTTTTGCATTGGATAATGTCTTCAACACCACTTTATGTCAGTTCCTTAAATAAATTGACTACAACTACAATAGGTCTTCTATTCTCTATTATTTACCCCCTTCCATAGATGTACTCTTGATATTCACCACCTTCCATATATGCTTTGATATTCACATCTTTTATAGATGCTTACAATTTACTATCTACCTACAGAAAACTCCTTGCATAACATAGGTAAATATTAATCTAGATTCAACTTCACGACAATTTGTTATGTAATTGGCAAAAACGCTTTCATAACATAGGTAAATATTATTCTAGATTTAGCTTCACCATTTCAATCTTTTGTACTTTAGGAGAACGATTCAACTTCACAATTTTTATTTTTTTTCTATGAAAATTAAAAAAAAAATGTATGAAAACCAATAATGTATGACATATATCTTTAGAATGCAATGTTTCAAGCTTATGCGTACTTTAGGAGAACGATTCAACTTCACATTTTTTTTTTTTGTTTTCTATGAAAATTTAAAAAAAATTGTATGAAAACCAATAATGTATGACATATATCTTTAGAATGCAATGTTTCAGGCTTATGCATCTACTCAAAGTAATTCCTTCATTACCTTGAGTGTTACATGGTTTTATTTTTATTTTTTTAAGTTTTGTACGTGTGTTTTTTAAGTAATAACATACATGCATCTGTAAATTATAGTTGAAATTGGATAAAAAAGCCTACAGATGTCTTTTCAACATATTTTCAGTTGTAGTATAACAACTGTAGCTCTCATCCCGTGTTTATTAAACATCAAAACACAGTCATAACTTATAAGGTTCCATTTAAGAAACAATAGTTATAAGTTAAAGAAACTTTTAACAACTTGGTAAAATATTTAATCAGGATTAAGGTTACTGAACAAGAAAATTGGGGCGGAAGATGCCAATGCACCTATTGTAATTTGCTGCTGTTACTTATAATGAAACCATGCAGCTAACACTGCAATAACATAGTCATATATTTAAAATAATAATAAAGGCTTTTAACATGAAAATTGGATGGAGATTGATTTGGAGATTGATTTAGTGTTCTTTAACCTGAATTGAAATCATTTACTTCCTTCATATGATCCACCAAACACAATCATTATACTGTTTTCCGGCTGGTAAATTCTTCTTTAAATATGTAATCAGAGTCATCGGAAGTCTGACTTCCTTCATATGATCCACCAAACACAATCACTAGACTATTTTCCCGCTCGTAAATTCTTCTTTAAATATGTAATGAGAGTCATCGGAAGTTGGATAGCACGTGGGATAGCCAAATGTGCTTGGAATGATTGAGTAGTTCAATGGGTTACATTAAAAATTAAATACAAACCATACGATAATTGAAAATCTTAATAGGTATGGGTTAATTTCATCGATTCAATTTTTTTAGTTAAAACTCATTAATTTAAGGTTGTTCAAGAATTTTTAGTTGAAACCATACACTTTGATTCAACTACTATCATTAACAATTGAGGGATTCATCCCTTTCATAGATATATAGATGTCCTTATAGATAACATTCGAGTGGCAAAGGCATAGGTTGGAACAGGGGCAGAGTCAAATCCAGCTCTTTCCTTAGATCCAAAACCAGTTCCATAAGATACAAATGCATATATGTTTCAATTTCACCCATACCCATTGCAAAGGCATAGGCCGTTAGAGAGGCATATGTTGAAGTTGTAGTAACCCTAAACAAGCACAAGGAGAGGCACAGGTTGAACCCGTCGTAACCAGAAACAAGTACAAGGATTTAGAACTAACTTGGGGCAACCTAGAGAAAAGATGATATTCAGTTGTCACATACATTATTTATTAGGCTGAAAGGCGTACATCTATTGACAATGGGCACAATTAATCATCTTTTAATCTTAAATTCTAATCTGATGGCTAAGCATTGAAGATGCTGGCATATTCTTAGTCGTCCTCCAAAATCAATACGTCAGATTTATTGTTCATAACTTCCTTGCATTTATGAAGGCATCCGTTAACATGTTTACTTTTTTACATTTACCTAATCACATTATAAATTTACTATAAAAATACATAATTACCACGTTCAAATGATTAAGGAAAATTAAAATATATGCAGACCATGTTTATATCATTAACACCTGTCATTATCCAGGAGCTCTGTGTTAAAATCGGCTCAGTCACGACTCTTGTTCTGAATGGAAACCTTTCGGTGTTCTCCAGCCGCGAGTCGGCTGTGCTAGTTTACATGAGCATTGAACTTTGTGTCTGCTTAATATCGACGTTAGAAGCTTAATATCCACATTACTCAAAGAAAAGGTTGCTGCATGGATCCACGAGATGCGTATTAAAAGCTCTAAATATTTAGTTATTGTGGATATTCCCACCCACAGTAACTAAATATCCATTTCCACCCGAGAATTAGGTACAAGGCAAAGCAGTTGATCCAGCGACAGAGGATATTATTTCTCGATCTCGCCATTCGCTATCATAATCAAGCTCACTAATCCCAAGTACTATAATGCAGCTTAACATATCTCTCGGGAAATGTTCCATTAGTTACCGTAGTAGTTTCACCAATGCCTCGCATCGATCAGTTAGGGCCCAGTCCGAGGTAAAAATCGGGCCAGGTTCCAGGATCCGAACCAGATGCAGCAGGAGCTTCAGTTGACCATATTGACTCAGCAGCCGGAAGGCCTGAGATAACCAGTATGATCATCGTTTTCATTCAAAAGAATTTGTTTGTTTGCTCAAGGGTTGTAAGATTTCGTGTAGAAATCATCATAAGTTGGTTAAGCCCCAGGGAACTTGGCTCTTGTCAGTTCAATAGATGCTTGGCCCTATCAATGGAGTGTTCTCAGGTTGATTGGCATCTGCTTGTTCTTGCTACTTACAACCTTCTTTTAAAGAAGTTTGGCATCTACTTGTTCCTGCTACTCAAAACGTTTTTATAAGAAGTTGCATACATTCAGACTTGAACTGCGTTTCCTGCATTACATTAAGACTTGAACTGTGTTTCCTGACTCTTTTGCTGCTGCATTGTATTAAAAGCGTTTCCCGAATCTTTGGCTGTTGTGTTGCATTACATTACATCTAATAGTAACACTTGCATACTTTTTCCTATTATATACAGAATGCCACATGATGCCCAATTTATCTTAAATCTTAATATAATTTTTTACATATACAGTTGAATTTTTATTGATATATATTGATCTCTATTATTTTAACTGAATAAACTGTTACAAGCTCTTTTTCCATCTTATATATGATTTCGATTTCGTTTTGATCAAGGATAAATTCCTGATAGTGTAATTGGACGGATTCTTGAAACCAAAGACGAGTTACCTAGTCATGGATGCTCGAATCAATCTTATGTGCTCGAATCAATCTTATGGCTGGATTCTTTCATTTCGGTGAAGGAGGTATTTTCTTTAAACAAGTTTTGTTTTTTAATAAAATATAATTTCATATAATTTGAAGTCACAAGATCTAATTTCATATATTTTTATTGATATATATTGATCTCTATTATTTTAACTGAATAAACTGTTACAAGCTCTTTTTCCATCTTATATATGATTTCGATTTCGTTTTGATCAAGGATAAATTCCTGATAGTGTAATTGGACGGATTCTTGAAACCAAAGACGAGTTACCTAGTCATGGATGCTCGAATCAATCTTATGTGCTCGAATCAATCTTATGGCTGGATTCTTTCATTTCGGTGAAGGAGGTATTTTCTTTAAACAAGTTTTGTTTTTTAATAAAATATAATTTCATATAATTTGAAGTCACAAGATCTAAATAGCAGCTTTTATTGAGGTTTCCTTCATAATAGTCATTCAACTACTCTGTTCAACGTTTATATTGTTGAATGTAGGCTCTCTATTGATAATACGCAGGATCAATACTTTTAAACTCACAAGATCTAATTGGGTTCATATTTTATTGAGAATGCCTTCATAAGAGTTAATAAATTCATATGTGGGCTCTTTCTTTATATTCATATTGAACAAGATATGTATAAGTTCTAACATCTAATCTACGTCTTTGATGTTTACAAAATAAATATGCTTATTACTCGTTGCAATGATACTTCCATTAAATGTGAGCCTCTTTAGATTAATAGCTAATAAGCATATGGAAATCTGCTTAATGCTAAGGTGGTAGTCATACCCTATTAAAAAATAAAACCAGAAGTTTTACAAATGGATATTGGAGTTTTGTTTCATATGCTTTTCTCATATAATTTTTTTTTGACATGGGAGCTTATTCCCCCACATTTTTTAGTTTTCATTATTCGATTTGATATGGGAGTTGTTTTTATTTATTAAGTTCACCCTAGATGGATCTTTTACAGCGAGATACAGCTAATCATCAGGACCGCCCGGAGACTATCTTGCCTCATAATCAAGACCGGTGGGAAGTATGGAGACTATCTTGGCTCATAATCAAGACTTGTGGGACGTTTAAAGAACGTTCTCCGTTAAAATTAAAATACAAAATTGAGGGAACGAGGATCAAATACCTCACGCCCACAGCAAAAGAGATTAATTGGTAACTAAACATGGTTATGGAAGTAACCCTGATCCACCGAACCTAGTCTTGTCCACTAGTAACCGAGAGTCTTCATTAGTCGATTTGATGAAAGATAAAATTATGCATTAGTCGATTTGATGAAAGATAAAATTATGCATGTATCTTTACCACATCTATGTTGACTGATAGAATAAGATTGACTTAAGTGTTGGAAACATCTCAACAAATTTTCCATGAGGTCATATGCACAAGCATGTAGTTATGTTAGGAATGAACATCCATACACTTTTTTGTGAATAGATTATGTAATTGGTGGATCTAATTATAATCAGTTAGTCTAATTATTTGAGCAATGCTATATATATGAGCATACACATAGAGGTGAGAGTGCAATGTGTAGTGAGTGTGTGAGAGAAAAACACAAAACTGAGGTGTTTTGTGTTTGAGAGGATAGTATGAGAGGAGAGAAGATGATGGTTGCATGTCTCGGTTTACTATTGTAATTCTCTCTTGAATAATAAGAATATCATTGACCATGATTTTTTCCGGTATTGGGTTTCCACATAAATCATTGTGTCAATTATGTGATTGATGTTCTCGGTTTAATCTTGTTTGTTGATGTTATGTTTTTAAGCTCTATTTTGTTTTCAGTGCCCAACAAGTGGTATCAGAGCACATTGAGTAGGTGCGGCAAGGGAGCCAAGAAAAATTGTGTGCCGATCTTCTATGAGTGAGTGTTACTCACGTGATTGAGTGTCTGAGGTCATCAATTCTCCTTAAACAATGTTAGAGGTGTGTCGACACTCTCAAACTTAAAAAAATTTGATTTTCAAAAAATCATCAGACACGGTTTGCACACCTCATAACAATAGCAAATCGTCAGTCCCCATCCACACTAAAGGAGCGTTGATCTCTAAAACTAGCGCTCCCTTTCCACCCACACAGAGCGTCGTTGTTTAAAGAAATTTTTTCATAGTTTACCAAATTCGAGTGGTTTAAAAATTTAAGGTAGAGGTTTCTTGTTTTGTTCGTGAGCATTAAGACAAGGTTATGAGCTTTTTTAATGATAAAAGGGTGAGGTGGACGATACCTTATTCTTATTTATTCGAGCCATTCTTAACATTTTTGTGGAGGATATGTATTAAATACTTTTTTTTAAGAGTTGAATTTTGTGGATTTGGTAAAAAGTTTTATTAAGGTATAAAAAGATTTATTAATTTTTTTTAAAATTTTTTTTAACATTAGTTTTGGGTGTAATGTTTAAATATAATATTATTTTTCCATATAAATGGTTTGGTTTTATAAGCAATGGTTTGAGTGTTTTTTGTGTTAATGGAAAAATTGTAGAGTTTTAAGTTTGAAGTGGAGAAATTTAGCTTTAAGATTAGCTTTGTGCTATGGAAGCTTAAGATGCAAGATCTTCTTGTGCAACAAGAACTGCACAAGACATTGGTATGACAGACGAGGACTAGGAAGATATGGATGTAAGAGCTCTTAATACTATTTATTGTGTCTGGAAGATGAATTGTTGTTTAACATCATTGAAGATGAGACACCAACATGTTTGTGGAATAGATTGGAGAGTCTGTATATGACAAAGTCTTTGACGAACAAAATCTTCTTGAAGAGACAGTTGCACAACTTGCGAATGAAAGAAGGTACGGAAAATTTTGATCACTTGAATGTTTTCAATACTCTGATTTGTCAATTATTCAGTATGGAAGTAAAGTACAAAGATGAGGACAAGACAAATACGCTACTATGTTCGTGCCCTGAGTCTTGGGATCATCTCGTCACAAATATGTGGTTTAGCTCAATAGATTCCATTAATTATGACACTATGGTTGGAGCTCTGTTGTCTGAGGAAATGAGGAGAAGATCTAGTAAGGAAACCTTAACAACATAAGCAATGGTAGTGAAAGGTTGATCTACATAAGGAGGGAATGATCAGAAAGGTACATCCAGGTCTAAGTCAAAAGACTGTAAGGGTAAGGAAAAATGTTGTTTTTTTGGAAAATATGGACATCTCAAGAAGGATTGTTGGAAAAGACAACAAGCATCCAAAGAGGACTCCACAAAAGAAACAAATTCATCTACAAGTATGGTTGATGAGGTTTTTTTTGTCTCTTGTGTCTCACCACCTGTGTTCACATAGAAGGTGCATGTGTATTTACTTTGGAGTTGTAAAAATTAATGATTGCATGTAAATGGGCATATGTCTGTAAGACCTAGATATGCATCTGTACCCCTAGTTTATCAGGTCACCTATGAAAATTCTAGAAATATATTTAGGTA
>SNQJ01S0029838.1:27411-42038 GCA_010110895.2 Picea sitchensis
GTTACCTTAACTTGGTGAAAGAGTTAATGAGTTAAATTTGTTTTTAGGCCAAAGAAGATGGTTTTTTGGGTCCATGTGTTTTGGGTATCCCATGGTATTGTGTCTGTGGATTGCATGTAATGAAGCCTATAAAAGGATTGGTGAATTCCATTGTAAATGGCCCTGGAGGTAAGTGGTGAAGGCTTACTTGGTCGGATTTGGTCAAGGTTATTCGAATGTGAAGCTTGAAATGGAGCAGTGTGTTCACTTTATCAGTAGGTAGGTAGAAAGGTTGATGTGTTGGGAGGTCAAACAAGTGTTTGAGAGTATATGATGAAGATAAGTTCATATCCATGGAACTCAAAAAGTGTAATATCCCCAAGGACAAGCCCCATTTGTATTTATAAATTGTAAACATGTTTTGTAAGTTGGTGAGCTGAGTTATAATAATCTAGGAGGCTTATTTGGTGATTAGGCTAGAGAACATAGGTGTTAAAGGTGAGGAGCTTGATTTTGTATATGTAATTATCAACATCATTAATAAAATATAAACATCGCTGCGTGTAGACTGACCACAAAGAAAGAGTGATGGGGGACTACGCTTCCACAAGTTTGGGTAAGGGAGGAGGCTAAGTGTGTGGGCATAAGGGCTAAGCTAGGGGGATTACCTCTAAAGGGGATAATAATTTATTATTATTTCCTGAAGACTAAGGTGGACATGTTGATTGTTGTCCTAAGTTCCCGTAAAGGGAACGTGTGCTAAATGGAACTCATGCAACTCCAAGAAGAAAAGTGTCGACCTAGGCACATGTAGTTAAAAGATGAAGTGCCCGCTGTATTGGGAGTGGTGAGTCATTCTTCCAACCTCCGCGTGGGTTCTTCCTCCATTCGGTTGTCCACTATCTGAATTGTGTGGCCGACATGTATGATCTCGGTATGCCTCACGTAGCTCTAAAACCCAAAACTGTGAGACCTCTATGATTGACTCGTGTATTCCTATGAATTCCATATGGTCTTTGCGTTTGACCTCCATCTTCGACCTATGCTTAATTTCTTGTCACGCACCTCTGAAGTCGACCCGCATCTTCTATGAAACCTAAGAAATTGTCTATGTTGTGAGTGTTTTGATTGTGGGCTGTGGTGGACACATAGTCCGTTGGATGAGTGGGATTTGTTATTGTCATTTGTTCCTAACTGAGCCATCTATTATCCTCCGTTTGCTGGAACAGAGATAAAGAAGCAGGCTGTCAAGCCTATGTGCAACACTCTTTCCAAGTGAGAGAGGTGGTTGTGGTTGAAGAGGTAGGTTGTCAGGCGGGTGAGCGACTCTCTCTAGGTGAGACAGTGCGCGAAGGAAGTGAGATATCCTGGAAGGGGTCTTGTAGCTGCCACAAAGCTCGGAGAATTCTGGTCCGGCCTGTTGCTAAAGCCCAAGGTAAGGGAGGTTTAGAAGTCGAAGGACTGTCTTGGTGAAAATGAAGGTGTATACTCTTGGGGTGGGACAAGCATGGGGGGAATGAAATTCTGTGAGAAGTGGGCATAAGTGGCACCTTGGAGAGAATCCTTCCTCATAAACTGTGTGTCTTTTTATTGACCTATTCTAGCCTAGGATTCCTTTGCCTGGTGGAGCTTAGTCCCAACTCGGGGGTGACCTACTACTGAGAGTGATGAGCAACGTGGTCTATGGATGGGAGGTTCATGGAAGGTATGCACGTAGTTGGTTGTCTTCTAATAAAATATAAGTACCACTTTTATGTTCATTTACATGCTATGTAATGGTACATATGTTGTAATTGATGAGTATCGTCTGTATATGTTGTGTATGATGCATGTGTAGGCCTACTATTATTTCTACATTATTATGTTATATATATGTAAAATAGTCATTTTATGTTTATATGGATGTGTATGTTTTTCCGCAAGTATCTATGTGTGGCATAACTCATAGTTTAAGGCTGGAGCTGTCCTAGATCAGAATAGAGCAGTAGAGCTCTAGGAGTAGTGGCATTGTCCAGTCGTGTGGTTGATGGTCGGGGACCTTACACATATGGTATCAAAGATTTAAAGGCTAAGTTAAAGTTGTGTAGGTGGAATTTCCCATCCTGTTGGTGGTTTGTGATGTTACAATATGGTATCAGAGCCATGGTTACAACACTGAGCATGAATTGTATAGTGTTGATATTGTTCATAGTTTACTATTATTATGTTTTTTGTGAACGTATGATGTTCTTGGTGAGTGAATGAGTTTGCGAAGAAATTGAATAAGTTTCAAGTGTTCTCTTCTGTAACATATGCAAGGTGTGCATATCAAGGGCAAGGAGTGCATATATAAGAAACTTGTTTTTCGAAGGGCTCAAGAAGATGAGCATAGAGTGTGCCAGAAGGGAACTAGAAATTCTTTTGGAAGATGCAGAAGGGACGAGTCCCTTTGAGACTGAGTAAGTCATTCAACACTCGAAAGCTCAAGAGAGGTAGTGAACCGTCGATCTCAAGGAAGATCGAACCATTGATTCCTTTCATCGGGAAATCAAAAGCAGGAGTTGGGAGAACGGAGGATGTTTCTCTCAAAAATCCTGAAACTCGAACATCTGATTTGTGAGGAGATATATAGACAATTGAATCACAACGAGTGTGAGTCGTTGATCTAACGCACTTGAATTTCATGAAGTTGGAAGTTAGAAAGGGGAAGATAACTATTTTCTGATTTCGCGAACCGCGAAGTCCTGATTCACGAGAAAGGATCCACACCACTAGATTATGAGGAGTTGTGAGTCGTTGGATCTAACTCACGTGGATCTCATAAAACTAGAGATCGGAAAAAAAGAGGGGAACTGTTTTTCGAAACCCCGAAACGCAAATTGTTGATTCGCAAGGAATTGATCTGGACTGTCGAACCCGGAAAGTTGTGGACCATTAATCTGAGGTGAACAAAGTTCAGGAGTTTAGACCTCGGGAGAAATGAGGATAATTAATCCTCGAAGTTCGTGAAAGGTAAATTCCCGTAGCGCTCGGAAGTTGAGCCCCGGGTTATAGCTAGAGGTCATGCTGATGGAAGTTAAGAGAATAGCTAGCATGCGCTAGACTCTTATTTCAGATTTTGGGGATAGAGAGAGTCGAGAGTGACTCATATTGAAACACCCGGTATGCAAACTCCCGAAACGCCTTTTGGATAGGTGCGTGGTCATAGTCGGTTGTCATGTAGAGTAAGCTTGCGCTCACCACTAGTTATCATGGGTGAGGTTTAGCACAAGGCTTGGAGGTTCTAGTAGGGACCTGAAGAGTTTCCCCAACTGTGAGAGTTGAGGATTCATTGACCAGGAGGTCAGTAGACCCCCCTGAGGTGGGTGAACTACATCAAAAGTGCTCAAGGCAGGAATAATCATGCACAATGATCATAGTGGGAGCACAAGAAGATTCAGGAATCCGAGAAAAATTGAATACTTCTAGGATCAACAAGAACAAGTTTTATAGGGAGAAATAAGTTGTTGCAATTTTTGTGGCAGCAAGTATGTTATGGTTGGTTGGGTGAGCCAGAGGAAAGAATGCTTGCATGTTTGCAAGTGTTGTTGGTGATGTTGTTGTATAAGGAAGGAAACAACAGATGGCTAAAGTGTTGGTTATAAATTTGATAAAAGAAGGATGAAAGCTTCTACTGCAATAAGATATTGAGGTAGTATAAAATTTATTAATGGCAGTCATGCAGGTATGATTTTTTATTACTCTTCTTGCATAATTGTTGAAAGGAAATTTAGGTAAGATTTTCCTCAACCAGAGTTATTATATAAAATCACATGATTATATTATTGAATGCATACCACTGGATGTGATAAAGGATGGAGGCCTGTATTAATTGAAATCTTTTTAGCTTCTGAATGCACACACTGACACAGTAGAATGTCATATTAATTTGGTTATGGGGTAATAACCAAAGAAAATTAAAAGATAATAACTTGTTATAAGAATGAATGGCAGTAAGCTAGTCATGTATGAGACTAGGGCATGGTTGTATATGGAAAAGTATGAATATGGAAATGTTATGAGCCACACAGGTACTAAAAGCTTCCTACTTTTAAATAAAACCTAGGCTGCAACCTTTTTGCTAGCACTAATGAACAACAAAAAATTATATTCTTGGTGTAGTGTTCAGGTCGAAAAGGAAGGCATCCAATTAATTGGGATGACAATAGGAAGTGTGTGGAGAATGTGTCAACACATTGGCCATAATTCCAACTCATGGATGGTGAGATACATGACTGAGATAAAGAGCATTATGTAATTTAATGCAAGGTGCAATGAATAAGTATGCATTGAGAATTGCACTCATGCATAGTAAGCGATATAATTGTATACTAAATGAAATGGTTGAATATGTTTTGTAAGTACATGCATATATATTATTACATGGAAATAATTATATTAATAGCTGAAATGTTGCTAACTCATGAAGTTGAGAACATTTCAAGAATTGTTAAACATTGCAACAGGAAAGTTACAAGCCAGGTCGTCACAGGAAAAGAGACTACAACAAATTTTATGTTCATAAAAATGAAATAATAAACTTGTTGTTATTAATTATGAACATGCATATGCATAGAACGATGATTTATTCTATTTGGTCAAGTTGTTTGGTAATTGTGATTAAATTGCTAGGTGTAGGCAATTCTAAGATCATTGCATAAGGTGTTGTACATGTTGAATTATGATGTACAAAAAATACTGACAATTTGTTGGTTGTATGCAAGAGGAAGCATTACAGGAAAAATGGTATGCAGTTTGGTGCTTGTGGAAAACCACAAGGATGATTGCATTCATAATATGACAACAACCAAGATGAATTATGAAATGGAATTTCTTGTTTTGGGGAAAATGTTGAATTCCTTTTTGAACTAAGTTGGAGTTCCTAAATGAATTCTTTTATGTTTTCTCATGATAACTGCATGTGGGTGATGCAGATGAGATGATGTTGATTAAAGTTACAATGTTGATTACAAAGAGTAGCTCGAGAAGGTGCTCATTGGAAATCTCTGAGGGAAGTTGGAAATACGGGAGCCACGGTGCTGTGAGACTTTCTAAGACGACCTGTTGCTGAAGCCCAAGGAAAGGGAGGTGTAGAAACTGATGGAATGTGTGAGAGTGAAGGTGTACACTCCTCGGGTGGGACATGCATGTGGGGAATGAGAGACTGTTGGTTGGAGTGTTGTTGAGGTTTGAATGGTTGAAGTGTTGCTGAGGTTTGGTACCTTGGACTAGACCATGTGGATATGGATTGTGGACCGTGGCTATCTTGGCAAGCCATTTCCCCAATGGATTCATATCCCTGCTCAAGGGTGGAAGGTCTTCTCAAATCAAAAGATAACTATAATTCTCTAATTATTGTATGTTGTGTATGTTGTATACATGTTATAATGTTATTAGAATTGTTTGTATATACATATATATACATTGCATATATGCTTGCATTACCTGCATCCATGACTGTACATAATGTGTTTCATATTTTATTGCTTAAAGAATATATACCTGATGCTAATCATGTAATCGATTCGAATGTGAATCAAGTGGAGCAGGAAGGTGTTTTGCAAGTGCATCTGGTGCACATATTTGACCAGGAAAGGCAGGGAGCTCTAAAATCAAGCTATAGGGATTTTAAAGTTCCAATGGACCTGGTACGGTCCTGAGGATGAGACATGGGAGCATAAAGATGCTATGTGGGCAGAATACCCACATGTTTTAGAAGATTTTTGAAATCTTGTTGATGTTGTGTGAAAGTTGCACTGAGGACAATGCAAAAATAAAGGGAGGGGATTGTAATATCCCCAAGGACGAGCCCCAATTGTATTTATAAATTGTAAAAATGTTTTGTAGGCTGGTGAGCCGCGTTATAATAATCTAGGAGTCTTATTTGGTGATTAGGCTGGTGAGCTTAGGTGTTAAAGACCAGGAGCTTGATTTTGCATATGTAATTATGCAGATCATTAATAAAATATAAACATTGTTGCATCTAGGTCGACCACAAAGAAAGAGTGTTGGGGGACTAAGATTCCACAAGGTTGGGTAAGGGAGGAGGCTAAGTGTGTGGGCCCAGGGGCTAAGCTAGGGGGCTTACCTCTAAAGGGGATAATAATTTATTATTATTTCTTGAAGGCTAAGGTGGACATGTTGAGTGTTGTCCTAAGTTCCTATAAAGGGAACATGTGCTAAGTGGAACTCATGCGGCTCCAGGAAGACAAGTGTCGACCTGGGCGCATACAGTTAAAAGATGAAGTGTCAGCTGTGTTGGGGGGTGGTGTGTCATTCTTCCAACCTTTGTGTGGGTTCGTCCTCCATTCAGGCATCCGCTATCTGAAATGTGTGGTCGATGCATATGATCTTGGTATGCCTCATGCAACTTTTAAACTAAAACCATGAGACCTTTGTGATTGACTGGTGTATTCCTGTGAATTATGTCTGGTCTCTACGGTTGACCTCCATCTTCAACCTCTGCTTAATTTCTTGTCACGCACCTTTGAAGCCGACCCGCATCTTCTTTGAAACCTGAACAATTGTCTATGTTGTGTGTGTTTTGACTGTGGGCTGTGGTGGCCACATAATCCCTTGGTTGAGTGGGATTTGTTACCTTCATCTGTTCCTAGATGATCCATATGTTCTCCTCCTTGTGATGGAACGGAGATGAAGAAGAAGGTTGTCAGGCCTGTGTGCAACACTCTCTCCAGGTGAGAGAGGTGGTTATGGTTGAAGAGGCAGGTTGTCAGGACTGTGAGTGACTCACTCTAGGTTAGAGAGTGCACAGAGGAACTGAGAAATCCTGGAAGGGATCCTATAGCTTCCACAGAGCTTGGATAATCCGAGTCCGGTCTATTGTTGAAGCCCAAGGCAATGGAGGTTTAGCAGTCGAAGGACTGTCTTGGTGACAGTGAAGGTGTATACTCCTGGGGTGGGACAAGCATGTGTGGAATGGGTGTAAGTGATACCTTGGATATAATCTTTCCTAATAAACTGTGTATCTTCCTGTTGACCTGGCCTAGCCTAGGATTCTCTTTCCTGGTGGAGCTTATTCCTAGCTAGGGGGTGACCTACTGCTGAGAGTGATGAGCAACATAGTCTATGGCTGGGAGGTTCGTGGAAGGTCTGCACGTAGTTGGTGGTCTTCTAATAAAATATAAGTACCACTTTCATGTTCATTTACATGCTCTGTAATGGTACATATGTTGTAATTGATGAGTATCATATGTATATGTTGTATATGCTACATGTGTAGGCTTACTGTTATTTCCGCATTATTATGTTATATATACGTAGAAAAGTCATTTTATGTTTATATGGACATGTGTATTTTTTTCCACAAGTATCTTTGTGTGGCATAGCCCATAGTTTAAGGTTGGACCTGTCATAGATCAGAATAGAGAAGTAGAGATGTAGGAGTAGTGGTGTTTCCCAGCCATGGGGTTGATGGTTGGGGACATTACAAATATGCTATCAAATACTTTAAAGGCTAAGTTAAGGTTGTGTAGGTGGCATTTCCCAGCCTGTTGGTGGTTGGGGATGTTACATAAAGTATTGCAAGAAAGATGGGATCGAATAGGAATGTTCAGTAATGCCTAGTTGCAAAAAAAGTTGTGGACATAAGCGATTATGCTATCTGGTAACTCGGTCACCATTGGTTGCAAAATATAGGAAGGTTCAGGAAGAGGTATGAATAGTTCATCAGGTAATTACTCAAATGTGAAATTATTCGGTTGTGATGCTTATAGTTTTTTATCATCTTTCTAAGTAGGACCCATATCAAACAGATAGATCTTTGATATGGTGATGATGTTAAGGGGCGTAGACTTTGGGATCCTACTACCCATAGAATCATCATCGACAGAGATGCAGTGTTTGATGTATCTCCTTTCATAAAATAAAACATAGTAAAAGATGAATGGTTCAAAGCATGACTCATAGTATAAAGGTATTTGGAAGGTATTGGTTTCCATGAAAGTTTCTCACCAATTGTTAAAACATTGTTTCTATTCATGTTGTGTTATCATGGGTTTTGATAGTACAATTATATGTTAAAATTGTTTTACATGGAGTTTTTTTTTATAAGGGGATGTATATGGAACAACCAAAACGGTTAGTTCTGAATCACAACATAAGATTTGTTTGCAAACTCAAAAATCATTGTATGGCCTGAAGCATGCTAGGCAAATGGTACAAGATGTTTGATTCCTTCATGGTAAGCCAAAGTTTACATGAAGTGAGTATAACCATTGTGTTTATGGTATATTCATTATCTTTGTGTTATATGTTATGCTTGTTGCAACCACAAGCATGGTTGAGATCAACAGGTTGACTCAGTTGGTTAGGATGTTTATTATGAAGGATCTGGGAGCAACAAAATAAATCTTGGACATGAAAATACATCGAGACAGGAAATATGTAATCTTGGTTATCACAACATAATTATGTGGTGAAGGTACTTAGAAAATTCAGTATAAATAATGTGAAATCGGTAAAATCCCTTTGTCTTTGCATTGTAAGTTTTCTCCAGGTTTATGTCATAACCGATGAAGAAGAAAAGGGTTATATGTTTCAAGTATTATATGCTAGTAGGAATTTTGATGATTGCGATGGAGAAATGATCAACATTTCACATGTAGTTGGTGTTGTCAGTAGACACATGGAAAAACCATGTGAAGAGCATGGAAATAAGTGCTTCAAACAAATAAGCACAACGATCACCTACAGCGGTTCCAGTGATTTGGTTTGTGGTTATGATTCATGAGATTTTGACAAGTGCATTAGTTTATTAGAGAGGTTACTGATGGAGACAAAATGATCCATATTAGAGTAAATCATGCAGAGAGGTTAACGGTATTGTTAAAGAAGTTGCAGAGTTCTGATGGTGTTTGGCTTCTTTTGGCTTGCAGAAAATGTGATGAATCAAGGGAATGCTATATTAGGTAAATTGTTGTCAAGGTGGAGATTGTTAGAAACATGCCAACGAATTTTCCATGCGGTCACATGCACATGCATGCAACTATGTTAGGAATGAATGAGCATATCGTAAAACTTTCGTGTTGGATGGAAAGCATTCCAAAATATGTATTTTGATGGATCAAGGAAGATGGTCGTAGTGAGGTTGCATAGTATAGATGTCTCTACCGAACCCATTCTGACTCCTCACTTCTTCAAATACTGTGCACATAAATGCACTGAAACTTGAAACTCTTATAGGCATGAAGGAATAAGAAAGAGAGAATATTACAATATTTACTAGGATTAATTATGATGGTAAACATATTGACAATGGGCACATTTAATAGAGATTTTTAGTGCTTAATCATTTTTGTATGGACAAGATTAAATATTGATGGAATATTTTTAGTCATCCCAATAAAACAATGGTTGTGATTTCAACCACTAACTTCCTCACTATTATAAAGACATCCATTTACATGTTTATTTTTTTACTTTTACTTAATCATATTTAAAATTTACTATGGTGGTTACCTTATTGCCACTTCTTAGTGATTAACAAAGATTAAAATTTTATTACAAAATGAAGAAATGTTAATCCTCATTTCATTTTCTGAACCATCAAAAACTTTTAAACATTCACCAACCTTTAAACATTCACCAGCCACAAGTTTGCTGGTTATATATGTTCATATAAGCAATTTTAAGACCAGGAAGTATGGGCTTCAACGTCTTTACTAACGATGTGACATTGCAACATCATTAAACTCATCAATGCATGCGTTACCTGTCAAGGCGTGAGAAGGCCAACAACCGAAAGGAGTCACACGGATGATGTGAAATAAGGATGCATCATGATAAGAGTGTAAATTTAGGAATTTAAAAATGTAGAAGATATTTTTTTAAATGTTAAATTTCAATTTTACAATATTTATAATATTATCATTAATTTATATTAAATAGTATTTTATAAAAAAAGATTCTATAATATTTGTTAGGTTTCATATTTTCTTTGATCTAAAAATATTTAGAAATAATCAAGCCAAGCATATATTTTACTTCAAGGTTTTATCATTGCAAAGAACATTCAGTGATTCATCGCCATTAGAGTTTCAAATGTCTTTATAAATAACTCAGTAATCCAACATTGAGTCATTGATCTCCCTTAGATATTCAAATGTCAGTATAAATAACCTTGGAAGACAATAAACTTGCCTTGATCATTAATCGAATTAAACGAGGATGTTTTCAATCTGAATCTGAATAGGGTCTATTTTTTGAGGTTTTGAGAAAATTGAGCCCACAAGTTGATTTATTAGTTAATGAAATGACAATCATTGACCAAAGAATATCAGAAAATTTAGCAGAGCTTATTCATCGTATAATCCTCTAATGACGTTTAGCCACTTCTCATCGGTATTTGGTAAAACATGTTTTATTGTCCCTCATATCAGTTCTCCAGATATTCAAAAGGAGATAGGTCTACTTCCTTCACTTGTGGGAATTAAACATCATCTTACTAATTGAATTTTTTACTATGTCCTCTCATATGAGACAGGTGAGATTATGTCTCTATCCAATGCAATAACCCTTCTTTTTCTTTTATAACTTCTAAGGTTCATGAGAAAGAACATAATAGTACACTTAGAACACAACAATGATGAATCTCCTAATACATCAAAAACATAAGATTCTATAAATAAAAAGATGATATGAAAATTGAATAGAAAAATCTTCAATGATGAATCTCCTAATACATCAATGACACAAGATTCTATACATAGAAAGATGACATGGAAATTGAATAGAAAAATCTTCTCCCCTCTAATTTTGGTAAATTTTTGTCATACAAACAATTATCATGTATTTATCATATATTTATTTAGGTTTTAATGTTTTCAAAGTATTTAGAATTCTATGTCTTTTACTATTACATTTTTGGCTCTATCTAATATTTATAGGATTTGAACTTGTGATTTCATAAGAGGAAACTTAACCATTAAGACCACTCACTTTATATATATTAAAAATAAATAAAATTGTTTATCTATATTATCACACTTTTAATATAATAATCTCCTCATTTTATATATTAAAACAATATATATATATATAAATTAGAGAATATTATTTTTTTTTCCTTTTAGAATATCTTATATATCTCAATTCCATAATATTTATTATCATATTAATTTTCTTATAAAAGCTAATCCAAACAAATTACTACATATTATAATTTTTTTTTATTATATATTATAAATAAATAAAATCAATCCACAATATAAAAACAAAAACGTAAGACAAAAACTATCAATTATATTTTTAACCATTTATATTAAAACAAGGTTACTGATTAAATTAAAAAAACAAAAACGTAAGACAAAAACTATCAATTATATTGTTAACCATTTTAATTAAAACAAGGTTACAACTGATTAAATTAAAAAACGTTAACTAATTCCTTATCAAATTCTCTAAATTCCATATTCACAATCTGCTCTAGATAAAGATTGAAATTATCCAGTTGATTACCTCGCTCGGATTCTCTGTGCCTAACATATTCACAAGCTCCTCTCGGTAAAGCTTGAAATTATTCAGCTGCTGCTCCAAAGTTCGAACATTCTGCAAGAATTAAAGGACAGTAATGAAATGTGTATACGATTCTATAAATCTACATCTTTATTACGTTGTAGTACTAACAAGAGTGAGTGAGGTTGTATGAACGTCTCCAGAACCGGCAGAAGCAAAGCTGGCGCCTGCCAGAATCCGGGGTCCTTGGAATTCAGGATCGAAGTATGCGGGCACTACATCAGGCATGCCTGCTAATCCAGTTGTATACAGTTGGAAAAATTAAGCATGAACATTATTTCCAAAGGATAATAAAAATACTGGAATTGGAACATGAACATCAATCAGAGTTGTCCAGGTTGGGTCAATTTACAACTCATCTGTACGTCGCCACGAATAATTCGACTTTTCCTGTATTAAACTGCCGTCTATATTCACAATGTTTTTAGTTTATGGCTAGTCAGGATAATCATTATTGATTGTTATTTGTTCATGCAACTTCACTGACTTATCACTTCTTTAAGAAAGTCAGAGATCAAATTTTCACATCTACCAAAAGTGGCTAAGTTTGAGATTGTTAACCTATAATTTTAGGTTCAAGAAAAACTAATTCTTAACTAGTTAAAAGCAGTTTTAAATTTTACTTCTCCTATTTACAGCGCCCAAGGAAACTCTGCCCAGCTTAGAGACAAAAATATTGGGTGGCACAAAACTTATTAACAGAAGTCTCAACACTTACCGCCCAGTGCACAGATTGAACGATATACTGTGCGCTCTGATAAACTCTTAATGAACGATTTCTCGACACCGAAATAATGACAGTGCTATACTTAGCATATCATATCAGAAATACGCGTGAGTATGACAACACTCAAGATACTATACTTAGCATATCATATCAGAAATACGCGTGAGTATGACAACACTCAAGATACTTGAGCTAATCCAAAATGCAATACTGAGTAGAGTTTTAACCAGATAAAAACAGTTTTAAGTTTTACTTCACTATTTTAAGTTTTACTCCACTATTGAATGATGATTATAATCTAAATAGTTGATAGTTTTAATCTAAATAGTATATACAAAAAAATTCAATATCTCTTACTATACTGGAAAATTTATAATGATATTTAAAGAGCATCAAAACAAGTATTCCAAAAACACTATAATTTTCTAATTTCTTTAAATTAAAAAGTTAAATAAATAAATAATATAATATTTTTTTAAAATTAAAATCACTATAATTTTCTAATTTCTTTAAATTAAAAAGTTAAAAAAATAAATAATATAATATTTTTTTAAAATTAAAATATAATTTGAATATATACAACGCTGATCCTAATATATTTTAGTATAACATTTATCTTAAAATTACACATACAACTGAATACTATTGTATGCACTAAACATCAGTAATTTATAATAAAAATATAAAAAATAAACATCGCTCATTTAAAAAAGATAATAGACAATAAACGGTATAATTTTCCACACGATTAGCGTGTTGTTGAGCTTCATACGGATCTCTTTCATTGACGACCCGTATAGTACGGATCTCTTTCATTGTTGAGCTTCATACGGATCTCTTTCATGCAAGACAGTGAGATACATTAATCGCCAAGTGTTTGAATAGTTGTCAACCTTAGCCAACTATTTGAATTGTAAATTGTAAATCTCAAGCAGGGACACCTATTTCTTTTAATGTAGGATACCAGTCTATGAATCCTTCCCTTAGCTCTTGTTCAAGAGTAGGATATCCTTCTCTATAATTACTCTTGGTACATGCTTCATCGCTGATCCTCCCCTTCCGTGCACCTTCACTTTGCCTCTAGCTTTTCTTATTGTCCCTGCTAGTGCCTCCGCCGTGACTCTCATTGATTGAATCCGATGGTACGCGTTGCATTGGGAGAGTCAAACTGAAGTATCTATGTATATGGATATCGATAGCTCAAGCATGGAACTTGGGTTTCAGTGATTCTTCTAAACAATCTATTTGGATCTCTTGTGAAGTGCTAGTGGCCTTGTGGTTGGTACGACCATAGTCTGATCATGAGATGATACGGTGTCTTTGCTCGGATGTCTGATCATGAGGTGATACGGTGTTTAATCCTGGTCCTCTTTGCTAGCATGTCTCTTGATATATAGGAGCCAGTTATGAGAGTGCTACTAAGCCCAACAGTTATGAGAGTGCTACTAAGCCCAACACAGGTGCAATTTTCTATGAAGTCACAACAACAAAATGTCCATTGCAATTTTTTCAGTGCAAGTTCTCTCTTTTTTACATAAATTTCGAGTGCAAGTTCTCCCTTTTTTACATGCTCTTATAAATGTCTATTGAAATCACAACACCAAAATGTCCATTGTAAATTTCCAGTGCAAGTTCTGACTTTTTTACATAAATTTCAAATGAAAGTTCTCCCTTTTTTACAAGCTCTTATAATGATGTGAATTTGTTTGATTTATTCTTCCCATTTTTTTCATGCTCTTTAAATAAGCTAATATGGCTCTAATGTATTTAGTTAAGTCTATTTTATAGAGTATATTGTATATCTTCTAGGCCACACGATAAAATCACCAAAATATAGCAATTATGGAGGGTATTACGAAAACTAAATTTGCCTCCAAGAGGTAGTGGGCACTTAGGTACCTCTGAGTTTCATTTTTCACAATAAAATAACAAGTTTCAGTGGAATTTCCTCGAGATCAAAGCTAAACAACAAACACATGGATATGTACGTCTACCTGCAATAAAGCATGACAATTTTATTAGAGAGAAGCATAGTTTATACTCACTTACCTGAGATAGATTGAGATAGCCTCGACCAACTTGATCAAACTTTCAAAATTTTCCCCAGTCTTCAAAGAGCACTTCCTTATTTCACAGAATCGAACTCCTCAACGTAGTAATCATGGTTCAAATAGAAATTTCCTCATATAAAAAATTAGTGTCCATATTTAAGGACACTAGTCAAAATCGTTTTGCAAAATTAGTGGCAGACTCCCACACACAGTCAGATGAACGGGCACCTTGGCCATATTGATTAATGATGTGAATAAACGTGTTCATTTTGCATTGAACGTGGCATCATATGAAGCTCATACAGAAATCCGTACACAAG
>SNQJ01S0029839.1:6324-17179 GCA_010110895.2 Picea sitchensis
TTTTTTTATCTTTCTTAGCCTCAACAATAATTGGCTCACAAATAACAAAACTTGTCACAAGGATTTGAATAGTGTGGGGATGATAACATTTCTCCTTCCTAACTATCCAAGTTAGACCCAATTGACAAGAAGAATGCTTTGCTTGTTATGCATCTCATCCAATTAAGTTGGAAGAAGACTTTTTTTTTTAATTAATGATTTAATATGGTATAATTATAATTTAGAAACCCTTAACTCAAATACTTGGGTAAAAAATATATTGTTATTCACCACAAGGTAGTTTGTAGATTTTTCAATTGGGTGTAACTTAAATGGTTATCAGGAAAAGTTAAAAATATATTGTTAATCACCACAAGGTAGTTGGTAGATTTTTCAATTGGGTGTAACTTGAATGGTTGTGAGGAAAATTTGTTGCCTTCCTCAGTTAGGCTCAAATCCCACTTTGTAGCTTGTTTTCTTTTAGTTAGTTGATTCTTGATTAGCTTACCACTAAAAATAAAAAAATAAAAAAATAAAAGAAAGTGGTAAATTTATAATATTATTTAATATTGTTACAACCTTAATTTCCACTTCCACCCTACATTGTCAAAAGGAACACAATAGAAGATGTAAGCCAAGACATGTCCCTCAGCACAAGGTTTACACAATTTTTGAGGGGTGTCGTTGGTCACATATGAGATGACTAGCCACATGTTGCTTGACACTAGTTCACAACAAGCAACACCCTCGACAACCTTCTAGATTTCCATAGTTTTGATATAATGACCCCACTAGGTTGTTGATTTGTTTTTAGTGTTTTCTTGGTTAAAGACTTTTGTTAGACACTTTGATGTTAAACCCAAAACTCACTGCAATGACCCCTTTTCTACTGTTGTAATATTTTCAATGTGTTGTTGGTCAAGACTTTCATCAAACACCTTGGTAGCATACCCCAATACTATTGTTATATCTCTTTCTATGGTTGTTGTAGCATTTTTAGTGTATTTTTGGTTCTGTGTTTTTGTCAAACACTTAGGCTATAGGTTGTGTTTTTTAGTGTATTTTTGGTTCTGTGTTTTTGTCAAACACTTAGGATCAGCGCACAAGCTCAGTCATACCTGACATGTAGAATAATCCACCCTCTGCCGACACGCTTGACCATGTACATTGAGGTACGACTCTCACCTGTTTGTCAGTTTTTGGGTCTGATAAAAAACAACATGGTCAAAGGAAATCCCAACATGCATATGTCACTGTACTAAAATAGCTACGCCGAATCCCTGACGGGTCTGGGATGTCCTTGTGCCGAGATTGTAGGCAATAATTTGGGCATTAGGTTAAATGTTATGGTGATATTTGTTTGAAATTAGGCAAGTGGTTGTTTTTTTTGGTGATATTTGTTTGAAATTAAGTGATTGTTGGATTTGTGGATATGAGTGGTTATTTCTGTATATTTGTTTGAAATTAAGTGATTGTTGGATTTGAACTTGTGACCTCTGAAAAGGAAAAACATGATCTTAACCATTAGACCCACTCAAGTTGTATATGAAATACAAATGGAGCTTATTAGTAATGAAATACTTTGACTTTAGTAATACCAAAATATTTTAAAATAATTTTTGAAATTATAAATAGATTTTGGAATTATTATTTTTATTACAATAGTGTAATCTTTAATCTAAAAATTAGGAAAATTTTAAAAATTATAAAAAGTTTTGTTTACTATAATATTACAATAGTTTTTTTTTTTTTCAAATTTTTATAATTTTGATAGAAATCTTGTAGTGGGTAGGTGCTCTATCGTTTCACAATTGTTCTAAGGTTTTTGATGTCAATTTATTCATTGTGAGCTTGCCATTACTTATTGGTTTCACAATTCACAATTGTTTTACGGTTTTTGATGTCAACTTATTGATTGTGTGAGCTTGTCATTACTTATTGATGGTTTGATCCAAATAAGGAGAAATTGGTATATCGAATTACAACAAGGTTGGCTAGAAAAGGTGTATCTTGATGAATGCAGTGACAATATTTATATATAACAATCACAAACTGTCAAATCAATTGGCAAGTTTGCTTATAGATAACAATCACAAGCAATCAACCCTCGGGGTGTAGAACTGTCGGTGATGGAGTGCATTGTTAAGGCACTATGTTATGTGAAATCACCAGTTCGAAACCCTCGACTAGCCTTGTGTGTCGCATGAGGGGTCACATTGGCATGCCTGGGGTTATAGTGGTAGCAGTCGAATAACACGCTAGGGTTTACCCTGCCACAATTGATTCCCTGGGTGAGCTAAACCAAAGTTGATTCATTCCTCTAAGCTTGAATCCATAGACAATTGATACTTTATTAAGAGATTATTGTATCCACTTGTTGAGTGGATACAATGTTATTGTTGCTCCTTCATAGTTGTTCATAAAAGAGATTTCATAGTTTCTCTAATGCATTTCCCTTCTTCCCCTTTGAGGATGAGGAATCATTGTGGCCCTTCCCAGCCTTAGCAATGATCCACAATGTGCCTAGGCCCTCGTGGAGCCTAGAGAGTCTATTTTGTTGTGGAAAAGATCACCCACCCCCTTGCCCCCATCGAGTGACTTAGATCCACATCAGTATCATTGATTGGGAGNTTTTGTTTCAATGGTTTATAGTCATCCGCTAATTCACTCATGGTTTGTCTGAGAGACAACTAGGGTGACAAATTCACGCTTAGATTTTGCGGAAGAGAAGGCTTTTCATTGTTTTACTCTTACACAAAGAGGAGATCAAGGCATTGGATCCTTCAGGGAGGTTCATGGTTCTATTGTTGTTTAAGTCTCTCCCTCTTCTTGTGGACTCTAGACTTCAACCCTAGTACAACATCTTTCACCCTAAATCCAATGTGGGTAAGGCTTCCAAATCTATTACATTTATGGAAAGAGGACATCCTTGGTTACATTAGGAACAACTTGGGGAGATTCATTTTCTACAAATTCCTCGAGGAGATTCATTTTATGTCTCATAAATGAGCAGAAGCATTAATCAGTATGGTGGAACGATGAATTCCTTCATGGTTTCACCCATTTATGCTCAATCAATCATTAACAATTTTTCATATTAGTTTGAGGATTTGTAATGTCCCCAAATAGAATTATGGTAGCTTTACTGTCTAAGGTGGTTCTAGTTATACTCTTTATATGTTATTAAGCTGATTGAGAACTTTCTACAAACATTTCACACATAACCCACAAATAGGCATTTTGTCAAACATGTTGTGTACACCAGAAAATAGAAGAGATAATATGGCTAATAATGAAATTTTGACCACATAATACAATGACTAGGGCTATTGTAGCAGCTCTGACAAATAAAAAAACAATAAATTGAAACCAAAACTTGGTGTAGTGCCCTGATCTCTCCTAGTGGATGGCTTCTCCAATCTGCAGAAGGTTAACTCCAACTCTCCAATATCCTTGCAATAACCATGTAAACCTCCGCTGGAGATGATGACAAGCCACTCCAACAACACATGTTGCAGTAATTTGGTCGCCCATACCCGAAACAACTCTACAACTCATATCGCAGAGGTTCTTATAGGACAAGACTGGACAACAATTGGGGCCTCATGTGACGAGGTTGGAAAACCCACAGGGGCTTCGCGGGAAACCCTATACTCAAATCGCAGGGATAAATCTAGACATGGTTTCCCAAAAATATCTGAGCACCTACTAAATCAGAGTATGACCTCCTCCGTAAAGTTCCGCCAATATCTTGTGTAAGCCAATATGTAATGTCCCCCACCTCTTAGAGAGGTGATGAGGAGACTCAGTGGCCTGGGCACCCCCACTAGGTCAGAGTCTCACACTGAGGGGGAAAAGTCAAGAAGTTAAAAGTTATATTTTTAAGTTGACTTAAGAAAGGAAAAGGATAAAGGAACTCAACAGAAGAATAGAAGATTAACCCTGGGAGTTAACCTAACTCAACAGAGAATTAGAAGGAAAAGTATAAGTAAGAGGTTGCGGTGCACCTATTACTCATTCTGATTTGGATATTTCTTGTTAGTGCTTTGAGCATTCAGTTTGGGGGTTTGATGCACAAACCCTTGTGAGCAACTCAGTGGTGAAATATCCACTCACCTTGTTCCACAACTTGGTCTCGGGGATGAAATATTCCTCCACACCATTCTATTCTCATCATATTTCCTTCTAAATATTTAGAAGACATCAGGGTCGTACTGTTGAGGAATTTCCAGCAAGGGCATGCCATACCATTGAGGAGGGCTCGACTTAGCTATTCAGGAGGACGCAACTATCTTAGAAGATTCCACAGTTAGAGAGGTTTGCCTTGGACGTTGGGTTTGAAACTTCAAGAGGAGGCTCCCACTGTCCTGATCTATTATTTGATCGAGTTTGGGCTCATTTGGAGCATTCTTCCATCATGACTGAATTATCAAGGGCTTCAGTCTCCACTTGGAGCGTGGCACTCTCTAGTTGGAGGGTTTGACATTTAGATCTGCTTGATACTGGTATTCATTACTTATCCATCCTTTAGAGGCTTCCTTTGTATTGTCGGGAGCATTTTGTAGCATCTCATATCTGTTGTTTGTACGACCATCCGAGGTTTATGCCAGATCGGCCAACTATTGTATTGATCCTACATTGCTTATAATAAAGGGTCAGATCTTGCTTGTTCTTCTATATCTTAAATGTATGATGATCTTCATGCGTTGAATGAATCTTGTATGCACTTAATAACTCAATAAACACCTGCACATCGTCAAACTAGTGGTAGTTAGTGATTCCATGCTAGAATTGGGCTTGGGATCATTACAGTGGTATCAGAGCTTCGATCCCCCCAAACCTGTGGAAGGATCAGTGCATACAGAGGTACAATGGTGCTCTCATGGGTAGAAGGACGAAACCGAGCAGTGAAATAGAGGCCAAAATGGAAGGGTCAGGGGATGACCATGAGTCTCTAGGCTTGGCTCACATAGCAGTAGAATTTGACAAGTTCTAGCAATCTGTTAATCGTACGGAAAGCACATTAGTCTAACACTTGGATGAGTACCATGAAACCAGCAGAAGGGGACAGGCCGAACTCTCTGAAACTTTGAAGAGGGTTGACAAAAACCTGCAGATAATGAACAAGAATCAATCCAATCTAAATGAACTTCTAACACAAGTGAATCATCAAGGGAGGAACCCAGATACGTATGGGAACAAGGAGGCTAGTGGATCTAAGGAAATCCATGGGGAGATCAGATATAATCCGGAGAAAGTAGTTAGATCCGAAGGAAGTCTAGATGGAGACACGGCCTAGGGTTAGATGGGTAGCAGGGTCAGTCAGAGACAATACATACCTGCGTTCATAGATGATCATCTTGGTCGACATTCAGGTACCAGATCTAACCCTAGACCTTACATGCCCACATTCACAGATGAGCAAGGGCAACAGGAACAGGTAGAAGAATTTGTGGAACAAATGGAAAGGAGTGCCAAAGAATACTACAGTTTGGATATGAAGGTCCAAAGACAAATGTCCCTAGATNTGTCTCTCCTTTATACCCCCTTTTACCTTTTTCCCCTCAAGTTACTTTTAATTCATATTTAATATTTTCTCATAAAGTCACTTTATTAATCTAATAACCCTTTTTACTCGAAAACGTGATTTATTTGACTTTAAAGTGTTTTTGGCCACGTGAAGTCACATTTTTTTTTATCATCTCAACCTTTAGAGGTTTTCCTTTTGGTTCCAATGAGATCTTACACTAAGGTGTCCCTCTCAGATAATTTATTAAAATGACAACCTTAGTGAATTCCATTAAATTATGCTCAATAATACTCCCAAATTATAGGAACGGTCAAAATGCAACATAATCAACATCTGACTGCACAAGAATGATCTTGATGATGAAATATGATAAGCGGACCTCTGAGAGCATCATATAACTCCTCCAAACTGCTCGAACTCACTGTTAACCTCCATTTACCCCTCTGGTCAAGATGACAGAAACCCATAAGGTCACCTCCAACTACAGAGCAAGGGAATCCAAAAATGGGGACATTACATTCGAAGAGACGAGTGAGGGTTGAGTTGGTTCTTCATGAAATGATCCTTAGAAGTCATATCATTTAAGTTTCCATTGGTTTCTAGAAGATATAGAAGCTCTCCCGAGCCTCTTCCAAGAGTCTATATAAAGAAGTAAAATCTTGAGCATGAGAACGAAGAATCATTTGTAGAGTTATTGTTATGGAGAAAATATCACTGGTGGATAGTAAGATCTCCCTAGAATATTCCTATTGATCCTAGACAGATAGTGGGCTAGACTTCTATGGTTCTCCCTAGGAACAAGCAATTAGATTCAAGATTACAAAAGGAAATGGGAGAATGAAATACCTTATTTTCAAGATTGTCCTTCGTATGTCTTGGTTATTGTAGTCCTAAAGTTCCATCTCCAGCTCATACAACCTACTTTTTGTACACAAGAGACAAAACAATACCATTCTACTTCTCTTCCTAGTGTTAAAATCTTAGATCTAGCTTGGATCTAACCTGATCTATGAAAGAACAAATCAGATTTGAACATTCATGCATGAAATATAAATATTCATAGGGGAAAACCAACGATCTATTAATTAAAATGACATAAGTACATCAATGAAATTACCTCAAGGTGTAGATGCACTCCTCCTTGCCCCTTGGTCCTTGCTCCTCCTCAACTCTTCAACTAAACTAAGAAACTTGATTGCAACTGATGTAGATGGAGAAGCTCCTTTGTATTTGGACAACATAATTGTTATATACTTAAATTTCACCCTACATTGTCAGAAGGGACACAATAAAATATGCAAGCCAAGACATATCCCTAAGCTTAAGGTTTATTCAATTTTTTAAGGGTGTTGCTGGTCACATATGAGATTACTAGCGACATGTCACTTCACACTAGTTCACAACAAGAGACACCCTCAAACACCTTCTATATTTTTGGAGTTTCGAAGAGATGAGCAAGGGATGAGTTGGTTATTTGTGGTATGAGCCTTTGAACTCACATCATTCGAGTCTCCATTGGTTTCTAAAATATCTAGAAGCTCTCCCAAGCCTCTTCCAATAGTCTATATAAAGAAGACAAATATTGAGCATGAGAAGGAAGAATCATTTGCAGAGTTATGTTGTCCAAATACATAGGAGATTATCCATCTACATCAGCTGCAGTAAGATTGCCTATCTTGGTTGAAGAGATGAGGAGGAGTAAGGAGAAAGGGGCAAGGAGGAGTGCATCTACACCTCGAGATAATTGTATCGATGTAATTTTGTCATTTGAATTAATAGATCATCAGTTTTCCCCTATGAATATTTGTATTTCATGAATGAATGTTTAGTTTGATTTATTCTTTCATAGATAAAGTTAGATCCAAGCTAGATCTAGGATTCTAACACTAGGAAGAGAAGGAAAATGGCATTGTTTTGTTTCTTATGTGCAAGAAGCAGGTTGTAGGAGCTAGAGCTAGAACTTTAGGATTGCAGTAGCTAGGACATATGAAGGATGACCTTCAAAATAAGGTATGATATTATCCCATTTCCTTGTTTAATATTGAATATAATTTCTTATTTCTAGGGAGAACCACAAAATTCTGACCAATTGTCTATCTAGGATCAATAGGAAGATCCTTGGGAGATATTACTATCCACTCTTGAGATTTTCTCCGTAACAGAATTGTTGACTCCACTAGGGAATAATATTTAATTCTTCTCGACTTTATATCCCTTTCCTATTATCTTTTGTTTCTCTTTTTGATTTGGTTGTTTTCTTCCCTAGTACTCCCTCAGAGATTAAATCTCTCAGATCTGATAGATCTGAGTTAGATCTTTCTCTTTTTCCAAAAATTATGCAAGGTGTCACTTGTTGCACTACTGGTGTCAAGTGACTAGTCGCTTGTTGCAGGTCATTTGACTCGCGACACCCCTTGTAAAATTTGAAAATTGCAAGGTTTCCATATTTATTTGGTCAGATCTAGATGTGTTTGATTTCATAGATATGTGATCGATTTGTGCCCTTGGATCTTGTCTTTGGTTGAGTCCTTTTTTCACACCTTTTTTCTTCAATTCTTGTTTGAAGTGTGTTTGTGTGGCTTGCTTGGATTGCTTGTATGCACTTGTTTGTTGTGTAGTGATCCACTGAAGTTGGACAATGCACCTGATCTGGATTTTATGGGCAGAATGAAATGAATACAGATTATTAACATGTTCTTAACACAAAATAACAGAGATACAGTAAAACTAGTTTTATATTCAATAATGAAATAAGATGAAATTGTAAAATGCAGCGGAAACAAGCTTGCTGGAATGGTAGCGGCTTATCTCTAGGAAGAGATGTGACGGCTGCGCTCATTCGCAAGAAGATGATTACAATGAGGCTCTTAAGGACTTTTTACCATAATAAGGAATTCCAAAAACCCTAGACATCCAAAAACCTAACCCTAGGAGATGAAGCACCAAAAGTCATGTGGGCCCCGTTTGGGTAAGTTAGTACATCAATTCCCGGGGTCGTAACTTTTGCATACGATCTCTGTTTTAGGAGTATGATAGCCCATTGGAAAGGTATCATAGAGGAGATTCATTTTAGGCACAATTAAAAACAAACCTCCATATTGCAAACCTTTTTTCCCAAAAAACATCGTTTAGGGCCTCAAAATGGCTCTGGGAGTGAAAATTGCTAAAAATAGTAAATTACCAAAATTGCAAGAAAACTATTTTGAGCCAGTTGGAAAAGGTGGGTGGCCACTGATATCCACCTAGATCAGCACCCAACATATATTATTTTATTTGGTAGTGTCCCGTATTGTTTGCATTTGGTTTGTTTACCCTTTTGTGATTGATTGTAATATTCCAGATATAAAAAGTATGCAGACCATAAACAAAATGCTAGAAATGGGAGATAAATAACAATATAACCAAACAACACCACAATAACACTGAAATGATATCAAAATAACACCAGAAAGATCACTTTGATTCTGAGAGAAATGTTCACGGGCCTCTTCGAGGGGGCAACCTCCAGTCGAGCAGAGCTCTATTACAATAATATCCAAGCTAGGGTTATCATACCCTCGACTCCTATTTATGCTAAATATGTCTATCAAAAGAACCATCTAGAGGAAGATCCTTCTAGAAGTGGAAGCTTCTATTAGGTCTTCTTACACGACTTATTCTACTTTATTGCAAGGCCTTATTAATATTGACCTTTATTAAATCCGAATATATTGTTCTACATATGTGAGGGGTAGGTCCCTAACATGTCCTCCCCCTTAAAAACAACCTTGTCCTCAAGGCTTAAGATGTCGAAATTGCTGCAAAATGGTAGTTGGTTCCCAAGTGGCATCTTCTAGAGTTGTATCTTTCCACTAGATTAACACTTCCTTGATGGTTCGCTGACGCAGGTGATGCTCACGCTAATCCAAAACTGGTTGTGGTTGTAGCCAAATGGATCCTTCTTCGTCCAACTCAAGAAGGTTGGTTTGATTTTGGCACTTAGTTCCAATCACTTTCTTTAAGCATGAAACATGAAAAAAAATATGTAGAATAGAATGAATGGGAAAAGCTAACTGATAGGCCACCTATCCCACACGCTTGAGAACGGTATAAGGACCATAAAATTTGGGTGCCAACTTCTGACAATGGTTGGACTTGAGGGAATTTTTCTTGTAAGGTTGCAGTCAAAGAAACACCTGATCCCCTTCTATAAATTGACGTTCAGAGGTACCTTGATCTGCTTGTTTCTTCATGTGATTTTGGGCCATGACCAAATTCTCTTTGAGGGTACAGAGAATAGCCTGTCGAACTGTAAGCATTTGGTCAACTGCCTTGACCTTCGAGACACCTAGTAAATATGAGAGAACTGAAGGTGGATCTTTTCCATATACCACTTCAAAAGGAGTCATGCAGGTAGTTGTATGGTATGAAGTGTTGTACCACCATTCAACTAGGGTAACCATTGAGCCCACTGATTTTTATTTTCTGATGAAAAACACCTCAAATATGTTTCCAAACAATTGTTGACAACTTCAGTTTGTCCATCAGTCTAGGGATGATAAGTTGTGCTGAGATGCAATTAGGTTCCTTCAAGCTTGAACAGTTTGTACCAAAAATTGCTGGTGAAAGTTGGGCCGCGATCAGAAACAATAGAATGTGGCATGCCATGAAGCTTGAAGACTTGATCCATGAAAATTTGAGCCACAATGGATGTTGTAAATGGGTGTTGAAGAGCACAAAAATGAATATACTTGGAAAGGTGATCGACTACCACCATGATGAAAGATTTATTTCCCAATTTAGGTAAGTCTGTAATTAAATCCATAGAGATATCCCTCCAAATAGCAGGTGGAATCAGAAGTGGTTGTAGTGTGCCAGGAGATTTGACTATTTCTCCCTTGTTGCATTGACAGACATCACATTCAACTACAAAATTATGAACATCTTGTTTCATACCATCCCAAAAAAAAGAACGTTTGACCCTGTCATAGGTTTTGGTAAACCCGTAGAGCCCAAGTGTGGTGTAGAATGAAGCTCAGAAAGTACCGTGGATTTAAGTTTTGACTGTTTACTTAAATACAAACGGCCTTTGTATCGAAGCTCATCATGGAGCCAAGAGTACCCTGGGGGGACTGAAGAATTGGATTGCAATTGTTGTAATATACCAGATATAAAAAGTATGCAGAACAGAAATAAAATGCTAGAAATGGCAGAATAACAATAATATAACTAGCATAATTTCCACAATAACACAGAAATGATATAAGAACAACAACATAAATAGCACTTTGATTTAGAAAGCAATGTTCACGGGCCTCTTCGAGGGGGAAACCTCCAGTCAAGTAGTGCTCTGTTACAATAATCTCC
>SNQJ01S0029839.1:32431-51729 GCA_010110895.2 Picea sitchensis
AAGCTTGTTAAAAAATGAAACAGAGGTTACGAGCATAGTTCTTGTTTCTGTGTCAAGCTCGTTAAAAAATGAAATAGTTTTCCCCCTCTCTATTTGGGTCAAGTCCTTCGTCTAGTATTTGAAGCTTCATTTCATTCTCCTTTTGCAGTTAGATGAAACGAAGCTTGGGGGGAATTTGCCTCAACCTCTGGACTTCATGTTGAAGTTGAGTTGCTAGCTTCTTAAGCTGGGGGCTAAGTACCAACCATCCCTGGATAATGCGTTGGGAAGTTCAAGCATAGTTTTTACTTTGGTTCAAGCTTGTGTAAAAATGAAACCACCTACCTCAAGCATAGTTTTTTATGGTTCAAGCTTGTGTAAAAATGAAACAAACTACCTCAAGCATAGTTTTGTTTGGTTCAAGCTTGTGTAAAAATGAAACCAGGTCCAAGCATAATTTTGTTTATTTTTTAAGCTTGTGTAAAAATAAAATCTATCCCAAGAATAGTTTTGTTTTGTTTTAAAGATTGCATAAAAATGAAAACAATCCTGAGCTTAGTCTTTGTTCTTTCTCATGCTCGTAAATACATGAGAATAAGTTACCTAGCTTCGTATTTGTTCTTTCTCGTGCTCGTAAATCAATGAGAATGTAACCGAGTATACTTTTTTCATCTTTTCGTACTCGTCATGGTAACACGAAAACAACAAAAATTAGGGAGTATCCTTTAAGCTCTTTTCACGCTCCATAAAAATGAAAAGATGTCTGAGCGATCTTGTTCTTTTCACGCTCGTAAAAGTATTTGAAGAAAACGTTCGATGGACGATAGTTTATCACTTTTTTGGTCTCGTCGAACTAATTTACGAAAAAGGAATTGGGAGAGTTCTCTTAAGTGTTTTTCAGACTCTCAAAACATGAAAAACCCCCGAGTTTTCTATCTTTTGACTTGTTGAACAAACATCAAAAGGCCCTTATGGGACTGAACCACTCATTCCTAGGGTTTGTTAAACATAATCTGAGGGACTCATCCGAAGGATGAGCTTACATTTCAAGCATATGTTATCCTCCTCAAGCTTGTGTAAAAATAAAGAGGTACTCCCCAAAAATGGTGGGGGAAAAATTGGGAAAGAAATGTGTCTAAGCCTATATTCTATGGAAGAGTCACTTTTGAATATGACACCCTTTCACTTTCTTTGTGTCTAGGTTGGAAAATCTGCTTGTCTCCTGATCATACTCCTTTATAAGATTACAAATTGGTCTGTGATCCCTGTTGTTGAGTCAGTGTTTCCAAGACAGTTGTCATATTGTCAATATGTTCAAAAGAGATGTTCAACCTGAAAAGCATTCTATTGCATCGGCCATTTCTGTAGTCTGTAAGCCTTCTATTGCATCGACCATCCCTGAGTCAGTCCTAAAGCACTTGTTACTCTGATCTACCTCAAATATTTTGACCCATTTCATGTCATTGATGGGGGATACATTAAGGCCCTCCTGTGACGAGTCTTTTCCTGTCGACTTCAATTCATTATCCAGGAATTAGACTTAGAATCTAATTGGTACCTTGGAACTTGCATGCCTCAATGGCAGGTTTCCTCGCTTTCGACAGTGGATTTTCATTATTGACCCCTGATTGATGGATTTCACTGAGTGTTCGACTTCATCTCATTAATTCACATTCCTTGGATTGTACTAGTGTATCTTGGGAGTCATTAACATTAATGGTGATTTCCCTCGCACTTGTTAATGGTACACACTAATGATCGATAATCAAGTGGTTTCTACCATGTTTGAATTCAACACATGTATTCACATGGTTAGATTCGTACTATAGAGTGATAGAGATGAAGACCCTCAATCTTTTCTAATAGATTCAAGTTGAGTTGGAGTATATTTAGTTTGTACTGTTCCATAGATCCACATTGTATGCCTCATGGATATGTTCAAATTTGAGTCTTTAACACATAGATCCATAGTGTATTTTTTGGTGGCTATATTATTGTACTGTATTTCCTTGTTTGTTCGCAGGTTTCTGACCGACTGTTCCTTGTTCCCTACACACACTCGACAAAGTATTTCAGCTATCACTCTGTTCTAACTTCATACTTTGGGGGGCTCTCTGTTACACATTATTTTCGTCATCCCTATGACTGTTAATGATGTAAACCTGTCTGTAGTCTTCATAGGGGTCAGTGGCCTGAGTTCCTGAAGAAAGAAGGGAGAAGAACTTTTCCTGAGAAAATAAGTTGCATTTCCCTTTGTAAAAACCCTATTAAAGAGGATTTTCGCATGCTGCACTATGGCTAGGGTGCGAGAATGCCTGATTCGCGTAGGCTGCACCTTAGTTGGGTTACGAGAGGTTCGCAGGTTGCTCTATAAGTAGGGTGTGAGAATGCTCATAGGTGGGAAAAATGAGCATCTTCTCGATGCTTGTAGAAGGAGAAACTTCCATGGTGAGGTGGCATCCGAATGGTTTGGATTTTACTCGCTTTCATGATTTTGTGGGATCATCCTAACCTCCTCACCTTATCCTCTTCAACTTATAAAAGGAGAGGAGCTCTCATGGAGAAAGTTAGCTTTGGATTTTGGAGCTTTGGCTTTTGAGATTAGCTTGGATTGGATTGAGCTTTGGAGATTGTTAGCTTGGATAGATGAGCCACTTTGTCAAGATAGATTGTGAATATTATCATATCTATGCTCATAGAATTCTTGGAGTGGAAGTGTGTGGGGAACGAAGGACAGTTGGAAGGGACCTTACAACATCAAGGCCATGGTTGTAATCTCTCTTTCACATTTAATATGATACAGTAATATGNAGGGACCTTACAACATCAAGGCCATGGTTGTAATCTCTCTTTCACATTTAATATGATACAGTAATATGATTCTTTCCTATAAAGCTTGTTGTGTTTTATTGTATGATTCCTTGATCACATACATAGGTTTATATTGGGTTTATTATATTACTATCACTTTGGTTGGTTGTGTTGTTTTGCAGGATCATCATTGCATGAGTGTTGGAACGGAGTTAGGATGGTTATGGTGAGAGGAAGCGAAATTTAAACAGTATGTCACCTATCCCTCTTTAGTTAGTAAATTCAATATTTAAAACTTAAGGAAAGCATCATGTTCTGGTGTGTTTTGTTCTAAAGCTAGGTGGATCTAGGGAGATCAGTTAGTGTCCACACCTACCGCTTTATCCAATAACAATGATAGATGGAGTGATATTAGTTGATTAAAATTCTCAATTTGTGAATTGAGTTTGGGAAAAATTCGTTTTAGAAATGTCAACCCACAACGATATGTTGTCGCAGAGGTTGAATTGGTGTTATCGGGGTGAAATTGAACAAATTTCATAGTTGCAGAATGTTTATGGTAAAAATTGGGAAAAAGTTAAGAAAAAGCCCCAATTTCTGCAACGCAATTCACAAGGAATTGATGTGCATAAAAAGGAATGTGCGCAGGTGGGCGCACTAAAAATGCATGATGCACAGTGAAAAGCTTGTGATATGTGGAAAATTTTGGTGTGTAGGTGCACGCGCTTAAATTTGACACTGAGAGGAAAACTATTAGCATGCTAGTGCACGTGCTAAAACTTGCCGCTGCGCGGAAAAGTATTGGTGTGTGGGTGTGCGCGCTAAAATTTGGTGTTGCATAGAAAAATATTGGCGTGCTGGTGCGTGCGCTAAAATTTGGCATTGCGCTAAAAAATATTGGCGTACGGGTGCGTGCGCTAAAAATTGGCATTGTGCAAAAAAATATTGGTGTGTGGGTGTGCATGCTTAAATTTGACACTGCATGGAAAAATATTGGCGTGCGGGTCTGCGCACTTAATTTTTGGCGCTGTGCGATGCAGAGTGGTAATGTGCAGAAAATTTTGCTGTGCGGGTGTGCACAGTAAATTTAGCATTGTGTAGTGTAGATTGAGGGCACATGTGTAATAATGGCGTGCACGGTGTGCACACGCATAATAATGGCGCGTGTGGTGTGCGCAGTATTGGCAGAGCACAGAGAAATTTTGTTGGTGCACATGCAATGTGGGTAAATGTTGTCACGTGACATTTTAGTTAATGGTGCACACAGAGTATTGGTGCGTGGTGGGGGTGTACTAAAATTTGGCATGGTGCAGTGAATATAGTTAAATGGGCATGGAATATTAGTGTATGACAGAAAAATTGTGTGAAACATGTATTAGTGCAAGAACCAAAATTTTGCACGGTGGATATTGGCGCACGACACAAAAGTAGTGCAGACTAGTTATTGGCGCGATAGAGAAGTGATCCACATTGATTATTGGTGTGGGGAGCATGCACTACCTTATAGTGTTGCTTCGCATGCTAAATATGGGCTCATAGGCTCAAATTTGTGCACGTGAAGTCGTTTGGATGGTCTACAACAACAAAAAACCAACGAATTTCTGCGAGATTTTATACTTTTGAAGGTCATCTTTTCGCAGTGCGTTTTTGAGTCCCTTAACAACGTTTTTAGCTACTCAAAAACCATGAGAACAGAGTGTACCAAGGTGCACTATGTTTTTGAAGCTCAAATGAAATATCCTAGAGAGATATTTCTAATGGTGTAAACCATTCATCAAATAGATCTTTTATGAGGAAGTTACAAGACAAACAGTGGAGGGTAAATTTTAAGGCCCAACTAACTTCGAAGGGCCATAACTTTATGCTCTGGAATCAGATTGAGGTGTGAGAGTAGTAATTGGAAAGATATTGAAACATAGAAGACATTCCTAGAGCCGAATTAAACTTCTGGGCATGTTAAAAAATGTTTAATATGGAAAATAAGGTACTTGTAACATTTTATACCAAAAACACGAATTGGCCTAGAACTTCAGTAGGCTATAACTAGTATCCCAGAACCCAGAAAAAGGTGAAACTTGAATAGACTGTCCAAATTATGTATATTAATAAAACCAATTTAGATCTTATGAAAAATCCAATGGAGTAGGTGCAAAAATGCATAATTACAACACAGAATTGCACCAAGTTGAAGAGTGAATAGAAAAATTAATGGACAATTTTCAAATAACCATAACTTTCTGCTCAAGACTCGGAATTGAGAAAGGGAGAAATCGTTGAAAAGGTCTTGGACAATACAATATAATTATTCACCCAAAATATTGATTTGGGAAATCAATTTTTCAGGAAATCAGAAGAAATAATTCTGATTTATTATTGAACCAGAATGGTTCATATTTTCATGAAATTGTTGAAACAGTTAGCCTGACAAAGTTATGTTGGATTCACATTTTGCAGGTTTAGCAACAACTAGAGCATATTAGTATCAACACAGAGTGAAAAGGAATGGAATATGCATAGGGGAATTACATCCTGGAATATGAGATCAGAGGGATGGATGTCCATTTGGGTAATGAAGGAACACGCTCCAATGGACATGGAGAATGAAGGGATGGAAACATGAATATGGTAGAGACCATTAAAAAATTGCAGAAGGATGTCCAAATCCATAAATATGATAATGAAAGTATTATGAGAGCCAAGGATAAGTAGGATGAATTCAACATGAAGTTAATGTAGAGCTTGAACAAAATAGAAAATAAATGGGATAAGGAGAGTGGCTCAAACAAATCAGGAAGTCACAGGTCTCCTGATGAGAAAATAAGAACACAAAGTGTTAGCAAACATCATCGTCACTCCCCAAGGCATTCCAATAAGAGAGAATACATCAGCTCAATTCCATCCCCTGTCAGGAAGCATTAGAGGTATGGGGTGGATGAGCTACGAGGAGAAATGAAAAAAATCAAACCTCCTACATTTGATGGTGAGAATAAGAAGGATGAAGATGTAGAGACATGGCTGTTGGGCATGAGAAGGTATTTTCAATTGCATAATTATTCATCTCATGCAGAAGGAGGAATTTCCATCTATTAAATCAAGGGAAAGGCATCCATGTGGTGGGATCAACTTGTGCAGGTGCAACACATTAAAGAGAAAAGTGTTACTTGGAGGGAATTCAAGAATTATTTTGAAAATAAATACTTGACTAAGAGATACTATGACAAGAAAATAAAAGAGTTCTTTTAACTCAATCTTGGGAGTATGACCATAGATGAATATGAAAGAAGGTTTTTAGAACCGCTGAAGTATTTTTCTTTCATCAAGGATGATACAGATAAGATTCAAAGGTGTTTGAGTGGATTACCATCATTCATCAGTGAAAAAATACAATATGATGATCCCAGGACATTGGAGGAGACCATAAGGTGAGCTAAGTGCCTATATGATTAGAAAAAAGCAAGGCCAACTTTCCAAAAATCTAGGGAAGACAAGAAGAAATTCAAGATGGATCAGAGGAAGAAGGGAACTAAGCCACCATTCTTCAGAAATAATCCCCAGGGACAACCAACTTCTATAGAACCCAAAACATTTGAGACCGGGGGTCAAAGGCCAAGGCATCCACCTATTCAATGTTGGGGTTGTAAAGGAGATCATATGTTTAGATATTGTCCTCATAGAGGTAAAAAAGTAAGGACTGTTCACAATGTACAACAAGATGAAACATTGGAGGACATGGGCATAAATGTACCAAGGATCTATGCAGACCTGAACAACAAAGAAGAAGAGTATCAACCACATATGATTGAAGTGGAAGGTATGATCAACAATCAAACCATTTATATTTTAATTGTTTCAAGAGCTAGTCATAGTTATATAGATCCTAAGATGGTGGAAAGTTTGCATTTTCCAAGAATCAAGCATGGAAAATTTTGGTTGGTGTAGCTAGCTACCAGAGCCAAAAGAAAAGTTAATGAGATGCTTAAGTCATGTCTTATGGACATGAATGGAATGAACACTGGGGAATATTTAAACATATTTCCTTTAGGTTCCTATGACTGTCTAATTGGGATGGATTGGTTGGACCAACATAATGTTATCCTAGACTGTCATAACAAGGAACTTACTTACTTGGATGAGGAAGGGAACCTAAGTATAGTGCAGGGAATTCCTAGGGAAGTAACTATCATAGAAATTTCAGCATTGCAGTTGAAGAAATGCTACAGAAAAGGGTGTCAAATATTGGAAACACATATGGAAGAGACACCTAAAGATAAGGTGTAAAATATTGAAGATTACGCAGTCCTAAAAGAGTTTGAAGATGTGTTTAAGGAAATACCAAGATTACCCCCTAAAAGAGACATTGAATTCTCCATAAATTTGATGCATGGAGAAACTTTAGTATCCAAGACTCCCTACAAGATGAGTACACTAGAATTAAAGGAATTACAAATGCAACTAGAAGAGCGTATGAAGAAGGGGTATATACTCCCAAGTGTGTCACCTTGGGGTGCCGCAGTTTTATTTGTGAAGAAAAAGGATGGAACATTGAGACTTTGCATTGACTTTAGGCAGTTGAAAAAGGTAACTGTGAAGAATAAGTATCCTTTTCCAAGAATTGATGACCTCTTTGATAAGATGAAAGATGCAAAAATATTCTCCAAGATTGATCTTAGGTCTGGTTATAATCAAGTAAGAATTAAAGAAGAAGACATCAGCAAGACTGCTTTCAGAACAAGGTATGGTCATTATGAGTTCACAGTGGTGCCCTTTGGATTATCAAATGAACCAATTGTCTTCATGTGTTTAATGAATGGTATTTTCAGAGAATACATAGATAAGTTTTTCATTGTATTTTTAGATGACATTATTATATATTCTAAGTTAGAGGAAGAGCATGAACAACACTTGAGGATGGTATTACAAGTATTAAGAGAGCATCAATTGTATGCCAAATTGAGCAAGTGCTCATTTTATCGGAAGCAAATTCATTATTTGGGACATATCATTTCATAGGATGGGATAGCAGTGGATCTTGAGAAGATAGAAGCCATTAGAGAATGGTCAACGCCAAAGAATGTGATAGAGGTCAGATCATTCATGGGCCTTGTAGGCTACTATAGGAGATTTATTGAGGGATTCTCAAATATTTCACACCCAATCACTTCCTTGCAAAAGAAGGGTGTGAAGTTTAAGTGGACATTGAATTGTGAAAAGAGTTTCCAACACTTGAACCAATTATTTACTAGTGCTCCAATTTTAAGGATTGTAGATCCAAATGAAGACTTTATTGTATGCACATATGCATGTAAAGAAGGACTTGGTGGAGTCCTTAGTCAAAATGGGTTTGTTGTATGTTATGAATCAAGGAAGTTGAAGGAACATGAAAGACACTATGCCACTCATGATTTGGAGTTGGCAGCCATAGTGCATGCCTTGAGGAAATGGAGACACTACTTCATGGGGAAAAGTTTTGAGCTGAGGAAAAACCATAATGGTTTGAAATATTTATTTGATCAGCTAACTCTAAATGCTAGGCAAAGCAGATGGTTATAATTTCTCAATGAATATGACTTTGATATAAATCATATAAAGGGAAAAGAGAAAAAAGTGGTTAATGCACTCAACAAAAGAGTGCATGAATTTCATGCTACAACCATTAGCATGTACCAATCACTTTTGAAACATATAATTTTAGAGGCTGCAAAATTAGATTTTCAATACAAGGAATCAGTGGCAAAATTACAGCAAGGTAATTTGCAACAGAGAATTAAAGACTATAAGATAGAAAATGATGAAATTCTCATATACAGGGGCATAATTTATGTACCAAATTCCCATGAATTGAAAAATATGATATTGAGAGAAATGCATAATGTACCTTATGCTGGGCACCCAGGTTATTAGAAAACTATTGCATCTGTCAAGAGCCAATATTATTGGCCAGGAATGAAGAAAGAAGTTGTTGATTTTATTGCCAAATGTTTAAAATGTCAAAAGGTAAAGGCTGAGCATAGCCACCCAGCTGGTTTTCTACAACCATTATCCATTCCTGAGTGGAAATGGGAATTTGTAACAATGAATTTCATCACCAAACTTTCCAGAACAAACAAGCAACATGATTCTATCATGGTAGCGGTGGATAAGCTTACTAAAGCTTCCCATTTTATTCCAGTAAAGCTCACTCACAAGGAAACCAATATTGTTGATGTTTATATGAGAGACATTGCTCGATTACATGGTATACCCAAGACAATTGTGTCTGACAGAGATCCAAAATTTACAGCAAATTTTTGGAAAGAATTATTTAAGGGATTTGGAACAAATTTGAATTTTAGCACAACTTATCATCCAAAATTAGATGGACAAACAGAGAGAGTGAATCAAGTTATTGAGGATATGTTGAGGATGTATGTGATGGATAAACCATCAAAATGGGAAGACTACCTACACTTAGTATAGTTTTCTTATAAAAATGGGTACCAAACATCTCTAAAGATGAGCCAATTTGAGGAACTTTATTGAAGAAAGTGCAACACACCAGTAAGTTGGGACAACACATCAAATAGATCAGTAGTTGGGACAGATTTACTCAGGGAAATGAAGGAGCAAATGTTGAAAATAAAACAAAAATTAAAGGCTACCCAAGATAGGTAGAAAATATATGTTGATAAGGGTAGAACTCATAGAGAATTTAAAGTGGGGGACCATGTATTCTTGAAAGTGAAGGCCAAAAAAAGTTCCCTGAAGTTGGGAAATTGTTCAAAGTTGGCAGCTCGTTATTTTGGTCCGTTTGAAATCCTGGAGAGGATTGCTCCAATAGATTATATGATTGCATTGCATGAAACTATGTCTGTTCATAATGTAATCCATGTATCATTGCTCAAGAAATATATACCTGATGCTAATCATGTAATTGATTGGAATGTGATTCAGGTGGAGAAAGAAGGTGCTATCTAAGTGCATCCGGTACACATTTTGGACCGGAAAATAAAATAGCTCCGGAATCGATCCATAGGGCTTGTAAAGGTACAATGGACCTAGTACAGTCCCGAGGACACTAGTTGGGAGCACGAGGATGCAATGCAAACAAAATACCCACATCTTTTTTAGGATATTTGGTTTTTTTTTTGTATATGTGTACATAATGCACTGAGGAAAGTTCATAAATAAGGGGAGGGGATTGTAATACCCATAGGCCGAACCCAATTGTAAATTTAAATACAAATGTACGTAAGTTGGTGAGTTGTTTGACATCATTTTTGTATTCACCTTCTATGGTATAGTGTACGCATGTTTTGAGCACTAAAATGATGAAGTGTGCACATTACAGGATACTGTGCGCAACAAAGTTAAGTTCATGTGATTTTGAGGCCAGGGAGACCTTGTGTATATGTTGTGATTTATAGGATGGTGAGTCAATTTATTATAAGCCAGAAGGCTTATGTGATGATTAGGCCGGAGATCCTAGATGCTAAAGGCCAGCGATCCTATTTTTTTATATATCTTATCATTAACATAAAATGCATCGTTGTGTGTAGATCAACCATGATAAAAGAGTATGGGGGACTAAAATCCACTAGTTAGGGAAAGGGAGGCCTAAAGGTTGAGGAAAAGGGATAAGGTAGGGAGATTAAGCCAAAAAGGAATATTATATTAATATTCCTTAAAATATAAAGTATGGATAATTATTTTATCCTAAGTTCTAAGGATGGGGGCAAGTGGGCCAAAGTGGCTCCCAACATGACAAGTGTCAAGTTGGGAACATGCATACATATAGCTTGGACTTAGTTCATTTTCCTATCATTCCATGATCATTCAGACACTCATTGAGTTGTACTCCATACCTCTCTGTACCTGTATCCTTGCCTAAACCAATACCATACCCATACCTATACCTGTACATGTACTTGGTTAGCTTGGGAGTTGGATTGAAGAAGTGGTTTCTTAGGCTCGTGGGATATTAAAGAGGTGAGTTGTCAAGCCTGTGAGCAATTTCTATCTGGGCGAGAGAATTGTTGGGAATTGATTTCCTGAAGGTGATAAACTACAACTACAAGGCTCTAAGACTTCATGTTCAGCATGTTGTTGAATCCCTGGAAGGGAAGTGGGGTATTCGAGGGACTATTGAGTAGAGAAGGGGAAAACTTCCTGGGGTGGGACAGACATGTGGGGATTGATGGACTGTAGGTTGTTAGTTTGAGTTGGCACCTGTGACAGAGTCTTCCCTGTTGTCTGAGATACGTCATTCTGATTAGGAATCCCTTTACCCAGGTGGAGTTTAGTCCTATCTCGGGGGTGACCCACTACTAAGAGTGATGAGTAGTGTAGTCTAAGGATGAGAGGTTTATGGAAGGTCTATAGGTAGTTGGTGATATTATTACCAAGATAAGTGTCAATTGTGTGTTAATTTATATGCTGCATTATTAATTATGTGTTTGTTTTTATGGGTTTTTCCTGTGTGTGGTTTACACCTGTCGTTATATTAATGGGTATTGCATGTCTATGCTTACTATTATTTCCGTATGAATCTGTGCATTTACAGAATGTATTTGTCTAATTTATTTTATATATATAAAGTTTCGCAAGATTTTTCTGTGTGTATATGATTTAATTTGCATACAGTTTGAAAAATATTATGTGGCATAGTCTAGTTGGATGCTGGGGATGTTACAATATGGTATTTGAGCATTTTCTAGAGTAGCATGGCCTGACCTAGGTGACCAGGGATGTTACAAAATGATCAAGTTCTGATCATAGGATGTGGCTAGCAGGGTTATGATACAAGCTGGTAAATGAGGGTGTTGAGTGACTGAGGAAGTACTTAGGCAGGCCTCCTTTCTTGGCATAGAGAAAAATGATTGCCAAGATCCCATGGGAGGAGGAGACTAAGCTCCGTCCTTGACTGTTCCTGAGATGAAATAAAGGATTCTCTCTCATAGCATCATGGTATAGCTCAGGGGTGGTCAGTGGTAAATCCATTATGAGAGATTGAGCCTATGGTTGGGTGGAAATAGGCACCCCTTTCAGCAGTCACATCACAATTTCTGGTTCTGATAAGTATTCCATATTTTGTACTTTGAAATGGAGTAATGAATGAATGTATGTATTTATACATCTAGGAATGGTCTCTGTATCAAATGATCAAGTTATTTGTATGCATTTACTTTCTTGTGGACTTATATTTACGATTGATCGTTTATACGCCCCAGTTTATCCTTCGAGACGTATTGGGACATAAACCTATAGGAGGGTTGATATAGAGAGCATTGCATCAATCTGGCCATGTCCGTATGAAGAGGATATCTTCTTCAGAATCCTTGTTGTGCGACTGAGATATTATTCCCAAGTCATTAGTGAGTTTACGATCAAGAATATGTGTTTAACTCGTGAGAGTTTAGAAGGACCGATGTGACCAACAACTAGGAACCCTATGCTAAGCCTAAGGGAGCTAAGTCCTTCTGGCTTCAGAACTCTGAAAGTCTAGGACATCGGAGTATTCTCGGCCCAAATAGTCACAAACCGACCAAAGGTGACCGAGAATCATGGTTACCTGTAAGGTCAATCGATGTTGGGCGGTTTCCCTAGTGGTTAGAGGAACCTATCTTACTGACTAACCAAGATCCAACTCCCCATCATGAAGTAGTGCAAGCCACCAACCGAGAATGTTAGGGGATTCCTTCAGCCGTTGGATCTACACTGAGGCGGCTTTGACAAAGTACCACTTTGGGAGAATGGATATGCCATAGCATTAAACTCCCCAAACGTTGAAGTTACGAAGTAAAGGAGAGCCGTAGATTTGGGGGAGATCGTCGGGAGCCCTACCTACTTTCCGATCATCCAGGAGGAGGGAATCTCACATGGTACTTTAGTGACATCCTTCTTTGGGAGAATGGAGTGGAATTAAAGCCAAAACCCTCGAAGGTCGAAGCCACGAAGTGACCAGGATCATAGATCTAGGGATCCTTTTGGTTCTTTCCTAGCCGTTGGATTTACGATGTAGTCATCCTGATATTAACCGCTTCGGGAGGATAGCGGTGTTGTAACGCCAAAATACCTAAAGAATGAAGTCACGAAGTAATGCGGACCATCAATCCTTGGATTCTATGGGATCCCTCTCAGGCGTCGATATATAGGGGACGCGTGGCGCTAGATCCTTTAGTTCGGAGACTGGGCACTCCAGGGGATTTGAGGTGTGGTGTGTTGATAAGCTTTGAATCCCAAAGTAATGAGAGTCATCGATTTGAGGAAGCTTTGAGACTTTTCCTAACCATCAGATCTAGGTTGTGGTAAGCCCGATGCTGAACAACTTCGGGAGAAAAGAGGATTTTGCATCGCAAAACTCCTGAACTCAGAATCCCTGAAGTAAAAAGAGTCATATATATATGGATCTACATGGCCATATCTCGATCGTGAGATCTGAGGGATATTAGAAGGTTGTTAGTTGGGTGTGATGTGGAAAGTCGACCTCACCAGGGTGACGTTGAACCATGATTGATGTTCCATGTGACAACTCGATTTATACTTTTTGTAGACCCTATATGCCTATTGGGACATGACATGTGTCACCCCTGGTCCTTCTACATGTCATCCCCTGGTACGTGCCCGCCTAGCCAAAGTGGTTGGTGAAGTGACCGGAACTCCGAGAGTCCATAGGATTTCAAGTGTAGCATAACAGAGGGACCCAAAAGGCTTGAAGGTCAAAACCACATGGAAGGCTTACACAACTTCAAGAGTTCGGGACTTCAGAAGGTCTAGAGCATAGAATTTAAGGAGTTTTTCAACACCAAAGCACCAAAGTTCCGAAGTTCTTGCTGGCCTATGAGTTAGATGCCTGCTTTTTAGATGAAGAATGATTCTAGTCACGGGGTCAGCCGGTGGATGGAATTCCACTATGGATGAAGGAACTTGGAGAAAATATGTGTGAGGTGGATTCATGTGGATGCCACGTGGCCCTCAACCAATGAACGATCGAAGAAATTTGGGAATCCATAACTTGCAACCCAAATCTCGAATTCGAGCCTGGTAGCAGTCATTAGAACACTACAGGTAAGTAGAAGAGGATGAAAACCTTAGACAGAGGATTTGAAATGTTAAGGAGAGAGAAATTTTGACACCCCATCCCTAAGAAAGATACTCAAGGGTTGGGTGTGTTCAAAATTGGTATCAGAGCATGGTTACAACACTTGGCCTGCTTGGGCTCATGGACAAGTTGCATAAAAACCATATTTAAAGTACTTTTAAGGGTGACACCCTATATTACCTCTTTCCTAAATAGTCTAGTTAAAATATTACTAAAGAAAATAATGAATCTTTCTACTATGTGTGTATTTAAGAAATATGAACTGTGTGTTGTTCATAAACTAATAGACTATTGGATAAGAATAGGTTTTTTGTCAGCACTCAAGCAGTCAGTAAATTATGGGAAAAATACAAGTGTAAACGATGGTGACGTGCCATGAAGTGGGGGATGGATCCCACAATAAAGGTGAATAATCTGACGAAAGGAGGGTGGTAGAAACCCCTCCATATTTGGATGAAACTGTAAGGAGCCTCATGGATGAATTATAGATTTTCAAGGCCGACAACGATAGATTGATAAAGGAGCAAGAAAAACAAATGGAAATTAATGCAGTCTTATTACAGAGTTTATCCGATATATAGAGGGAGTTGCAACATGGACACACAACCAATTAGGGGGATCAATGACACATGAAGAGAAGTAAAATTCCACTTGAGATACAAAAACGTGGTTCCATAAGTGGCCACACTAAAAGGAGTATCTCAAGGAAGGTCCAACCTGGAGGCAGGAGACACTCAATGGAAGAGTCCTCTGGAGAGGAAACTGGAAACTCCGAGGGATCTTCTAGTAGCAAAGCTAGTTCACATTCTCAAAGGAAGGGAAAGAAGTGAAATAATTCCAAAAGTCATGATCCTGAAGAGTTCAAGAAATACAAACAACCCTCTTTCAATGGAGAGATTGAGAATGGGGAAGAGGCAGAAGCTTGGATTCTTGGTTTAAATATGTACTTCAAAGTCCATGACTACTCTGAAAACTTGAACGCTCAAATAGCCATCTTCATCCTGAATGGAAAGGCTTCCATTTGGTGGGAAGACCTTAGGAATGTGAAGGGAATATATGAGAAGGACCTGTCATGGAAACAGTTTGAGAAACACTTCAATAATAAGTATCTGTCAAAGAAATAATTTGATGGGAAGACTAAGGAGTTCTATGAACTTAGACTGGGAAAACTCACCATAGAGGAATATGTCACTAAATCCTAGAGTTGCTAAGGTATGTACCCTACATAAAGGATGAAAAGGTAAAAGTGCAGCGATTTATTAGTGGTTTACCTCATACCTACTGGGACAGGATTGATTTTGATGAGACAAATACCTTAGAACACATTATTCAGATGACAAGGTATTTTTATGAATAGTTCGGGAGTCAGACAGAAACTCGCAAGGACTGGAAGAAGAAAAGTAGTTCAGGATTCAAGAAGAAGGGGTTTAAATTCTCAAGATTTAGGAAATATGGGAAGGGTTCTAGGATGACCCTTCCTACTAGAAGTGTGTATCATCAAAATTTTCCCTCCCAAAGTGGAAATAAACCTTTTAGAGAAACCCCAGGAAAGACTGGTCACCCAAAGAAAGAACCCTTGAAATGTTTGGGTTGTGGAGAAGAAAATATACTAAGGGATTGTCCACACATACAATAGAACAATAGTCAAGTATACAATATCCAAGAATCTACCACAGTCAACGATGTGGCTAGGAGCATGCCATGGATTTATGCAGCCTTGGATAATAAACAAGACAACCACCAAGCTTTAGTGGTGGAGATGGAAGGTATGATTGCCAACCATCTAGTTTATATTTTAATTGAGCCTGGTTCTAATTTGAGTTATGTGGCCCCTCAGACTATTGATAAGTGTAAACTACAACTAGCTATACATGTTAAACCATGATTGGTACAACTAGCCACTGGAACCAAAAGAAAAGTAGAAGAGGTCATACCAACTTGCCAATTCATTATGGATGGATTGCCTAACCAAGCGACCCTTAACATACTTCCCCTAGGATCTTATGACTTTTTGGTTGGTATGGACTGGATAGCCACTTATAAAACCAATTTGGACTGTTACCATAAAAATTTGGAGTGTGAAAATGAAGAAGGGATAAAAATAAACCTCCAAGGGATTTAGAGGCATGTCTCAGTGAGACGAATATCAACCCTTCAAATGAAAAAGTATTGCAGAAAGGGATGTCCTCTATATGAAATACAGGTGTTGGAATATGTTGACGATGACAAACCAAACCTAGAGGACCACCCCATATTAAGAGAGTATAAAGATGCATTTCTAGAAGAGGTACCAGGTCTACCTCTGAGAAGAGATAGTGACTTCTCTATAGAACTTGCACCAGGAGCAATGCCATTTTCTAGAACGCCCTATAGGATGAGTACACTAGAGATAGTTGAGCTCAAGCTACAACTAAAGGAGATGATGGAAAAATGATACATCTGACCCAACGTGTCTCCATGGGGAGCACCTGTCTTGTTTGTGAAAAATAAAGATGGCACACTCTGACTATGCATAGACTGTTAGCGATATTTCTTGTAAGGGGGGTATTTCTCTCTGATTTTCAGGCCCTTGGTGTAAAATGTAGAGAAATGGGGTTTAAAAACCCCATTTGCATTTTATTCAAAGGGTGAAAGCATGAGTGCCAAGCGCAACACACAGAAGAAGTCCTTTTTCGGGATTAAAATCAAGTGAGTGGGCATTTTGTTTTCAACGGGAAGGATCCATTGATGGAGCAGAGCAATGGTCAGTGGGTAATTGTAGTCAACCGTGTCGTGCCAAGTATAGCGTAGAAGTTTTCAAGGAAGTGAACGGTCAGAATTCTCCGTGGAGAACTCGCGAAGTTACGAGGGTCATTGATCGCGATCAGTTCAAGCATGGGATTATTTATTGAACTCAGGGTTTGTGGGTTCAGAGGGCAGACCATATCCTTTGGTTGCGCGAGATCGTGAGTCGCGAGAAATGTGGAAAGGAAAGGAGCCATCGCCTCTCAAGATTTCGTGAAGGGAGAGTGCCAAGGTTCGACACTCCAACTCGCGAGGTCGCAAGTTGCGAGAGGTGCTAGTACTTAAGAACTGGCTCACGGTTACGTGTGGAGGGTGCTGACAATAAAAAGAGCTATACCCGTATTGCCATATCGTGTCTCGGGACTTCATAAAAGGGGAGCACGAAGGCTCTACCCTCCAACTCTCGATATTGCGAGTTACAAGAAGTGTTCAAAGGGGAGTCAACCATCGCTGACCATCGCATCTCGAGACTTCAAAAGGGGAGAATGCCAAAGTTTGACACTCGAACTCCTGAGGTCGCGAGTTGCGAGAGGCGTGTTGGCATACAATACATTTTTTTCTATTTTCCTATAAGTTGCCTAAACCTATGTCTTCTGAAATTCAAATTGTCGTCGCATTTTGCAAATAAACGATATTTTCATTTCTTGCGACACTTGCAAATTGGTCTCCGTTTAGTTTTCACGACTGTAAGCGTGAAAACTCCTCCATCGTTTGTTGAACTATCATGATCTTTTATTGATATTTTGAATGGTACATACCTTTGGATTATCATTAAGTGGCTAAAAGATTTTAGAACTATGCCTATTTGCCTATTCTTACTTTGATTACGCAATTGGATTTGATTAAACAGGTAAGGCATTGAGCATATAGATTTATATTTTTTGAGACTTGCCTAGTTATTGATTTACATAGGGGTCATGGTTTATTTTGTTTATATATGATGTGATCCTTATTGTTATGGCTCTTGGCTTGTCAATTTTATGAAATCGATTGTCACAATGTTTTAAAACCTTTGATTAAACATTTATGCAATGACGCGTTGGTTAAACATTTGGGTTTTGATTTCACATTGAATATTCATGGTTTGAAATATTACAATGGCGCGTTGGAATATTATTCATCATTTGATTTTTGGGTTGGCTGAATAGTATGGTCTAAACTATGTTATAATTATTTCAACAGTGTGTTAATTCGCCGGTTGTACTTTGCCGTTACTATTTTGCATGGCGGTAAGTGATTCTACCACCCTCGCACACTTTGCATTAATGCTTGCCTCCTTACCAGGGTTACCTCTATTGATTTTTGGGAAAATCTTTGAGCCTAATCTGTTCAAACCCTTGTCCCTTAGCCTAGCTCACTGTGTGTTATCTCCTGGCTCCTGAAGGGCGAATTAAACCCCCATGGTGTTCAGAGTTGGTGTTGGTTTCATATTGCCAGAGACGACTGCCCCGTAATTGCTCCCAGAGTCACGTTTTTGCGTGAGTGATTATGGGCAAAAGGATTGGAATTAGTTCAAACCGTTGAAAACCCAGAACCGTTTTTAGCCCCTTTACCTTGATGGAGGGCGGTTTCTTCAGAAAGTGAGCTACCACAGAGATCTAGATCTTGTTTTACAGGTCAATTTATCAGTGGCTGGAACATGCGTTTTGAGTCTGTATGCATTCCTTCAGATCTGTTCTTCAGAACTCCCTCTCATCCATCAAGTAGCCTCGTCGTCACACAGGTATGTTCGATATCAATCATTTTTTGTAAATAATCTAGCTTTATATAATGAATTCGAATTCGGTTTTGAATAGTTCTGTTTACAGCATGGATTTGCTTTGTCACAGTGTATGCATTCTATACATAGCCATGCTTGGATTGAAATCGAATTTCATTTTCCCAGTTTAGCCTTGATTGGATTTCCTTCGATTTGATTGATCATGGTATGGATTGGAATGGTTTGACTTGGCTTAAATTGGATGCTCTGCTGTCATAAACACAAGTTGTTTCTCATATTCGATTCTGGACACAATCACATTTCGTTTGGATTTCGTTATGATGTATATGCTATGATTAGCAACAATTTTGATATGGATAAGTGTTACGGTTTTATGTTCTATGTGACTTTCAACCAACAAGAATACAGTTCGGATTATTTCCAATGTGATTTTGTACAAATTCACCCAAATCGTGCATGGATTCAATTCATAACAGTTATACTCAGTCAGTTGACTCACATTGGTTAACTCCACCATGTTAATGTTTGGATTCATATTGCAATGAATATGTTGTTTGAATTTGATTTGAAAAACGAAATTGACTGTATCAGATTCACGATTTATTCCTATAATTAAACTCAGTTGTGATTCGTTTTGATTATTTGCCCAGTTTACAATTCTAATCTTTGTTGATTCTATTACGATCCTGTCTGTTGATTGTGCAAGAAAACAATCACGAATTTGGTTGAGTTGATGCTGTTGCATATGATTTCGTTTATACATAATCGTAACAGTCTTTCCATCTATGAATTCAATTGAGCAATACGAATCTGTTGTTATATCATGACAGCTATAACGAGTGAATGATGGTTGTGTTGGATTAGATTGTATCACATATGATATGATTTGCTATCAATTTCGTTTTGATATGAAACAGTTTTGTTACT
>SNQJ01S0029839.1:51739-70666 GCA_010110895.2 Picea sitchensis
AATAGTTAGAGTAATTTATATTTAGTTTTAGTTTAATTTAGTAGTTTGTTTTAATTAGATTAGTGTTTTGTTTTGCTTTTATTTATTGTTAGTTAGTTTAGTTTCTTGTATTTAGTTTTAGTTAGTTAGTTTTATTTGTTTTAGTTAGTTTAGTTTGTTTTATTTGTTTTAGATAGATCAGTTAGTTTAGATTAGTTTTCTCTTTGGTTTTCTTAGGACCTTAGAGCGGCCAACGGAGCCGTTAAACCCGTCAGGGTGGTCCATTCCAAACGACTTGGGTTATTTAGACAACCCCGGACCGATTCGACTCTCTCAGTTGACGGACGGACAATTTCGCCCGTCAACAAGGTGCTAGCACTTAACCTCTAGCCGATGGTTACATGTGGAGGGCGCTGACAAGGAAAGGAGCCAGACCCGTATCACTATCTCGGGTATCGAGAGTTTTGAAAAGAGGAGCCGAGGGTCTTCGACCCACGAACTTGCGAGTCGCGAAATGAAAAAGAGCCTTTAATGTTGGGCCCGCGATCCTAGCACCAGGGTTGTATGAAGTATGACTAAAGAAAGCGAGCACGCAGGGCTAGATTTGTTCAAATGGAAAAATAATCATGGCCGTCAGTCTTTAAAATCCAATCCAACTGTTGATCATGGAGCAATCTCATCCGTCCATTAGGGAAGACTCTCGGTGCATGAAATTAAGGAGCGGGCAGATCTAGGCGGCCATGATTTACGCGGCCAGATCTACGGTCCGAAATGCAGTGGTTTTCAGCGCAGCCCCCTTTGCTCCCATGGAACCTCCTAAGCCCGTTGGTCCCCACCTCTTGCCATGTCTCCATCGCCCACTTCACCACCTTCTGCCATATGTCCTCCACTGTACCTCTCTCACCCACCTGTACCCCGCGCTCCTTGAAACTTCCACCTGTTCCCTATCCATACCCCATGAAATTTCTCATCTAGTGTCACTGCACCACCTCATCCTCCTCGCCTGGGTCTCATCCACAAATCCGCCATTTGGGTCCCCTCGCAGCGGTTCAATGAAGCAACAGAAGCCAGACTGCCACGTCCTGCAGATGCATAGTTGACCATGCCATTCTGAGAAAAGTAGTTATTAAGGTAGTTGGTGGTGGTTAGACATCATCTCCTTCCATAAATAGAAGGCTGGGAAAGGACCAAGCACAGAGGCAGACTGTCAGTCCATCTTGACAGAGATTTCATCTGACAAACGACTGAATGGGAAGTCTACCCAACATCTGCATGCACCTCCTGACAGAGAAGCTCCTCGATGTCAAGCATTGAACTCATGATGTGATCATGTTCTCAGTGCCGAAGTCAGTTCCAAGTATATGTAGGCATTTTTTCCAATTTTTTAGGGATCAATGGTAGAGCAAAGCTCCCGATTGTTAAGATTTAATGGACGCTCTATTTCTCTGGTTATGTATTTGTATGTGAGATTTCTTGTTTTATAACAGACAACTTTCTTATCCCATCTAGTTTCATCTCATACTCAGAGAGTTCATGATTGTCTGATTCACATGAATTACTGTGACTGTGTTAAGATAACAGATTTATTGTAGCACCGTTATATTCTCCAGTGTTGCCTACATTTGAGTGTAAGAAGTTCTTACATTCAAGTTTTTCTTCTATAGGTTGCCAGAAGCTCAATGCCTACAACAACCCTCAACTTTTCCTTACATAAGTCTTCCTCCTACTCACCCTTACTACAACTCACTGTCTGAAGTTTAACTAATACCTCACCTACCTGTGCATGTCCAACCTAGTTTCAGAGTTAGAACGATATTATTCCGAGTTTTCTTCCACTTGATCACCCTCTATAAACAAATCGTGGCATAAACTGATGGGCGTTGGTCTCTTCTCCTGCTGCAATCCAGGAGTGACTTCCAATGCCAACATAGACTATAGACAACTCAATAACACAACCATAAAGAAAAATTATCCCTTACCAAGAATCAATGACTTGTTTGACCAATTAAGGGCCCAGGGGTGCTTCCATTTTCTCAAAGATTGACTTAAGGTATGGATACCATCAAGTCCAAATCAAGGATGAAGACATCCAAAAAACAAACTTCAGGACAATATATGGTCACCATGAATTTGTGGTGGGGCCATTTGGACTAACCAATGCCCCCACCACTTTTATGTGCTTGATGAATAATGTACTCAACAAATTCCTAGACAAACTTGTATTGGTTTTAATTGATGATATCCTAATATACTCCAATAACAGAGAGGAGCATGAAGAACATCTTAAATTATTTCTTCAAGTACTAAGAGAGCCTCATCTCTATTCTAAGTTTAGCAAGTGTGACTTTTTCTAGAAGCAAGTACATTAATTATGCCATGTTATTTTTGAAGAAGGAGTGGCAGTAGACCCTGAAAAGATCATATCTATCATGGAATAGACTACCCCAAAGGATGTATCTGATATCAGGTCCTTTATGGGCTTAGCAGGATACTATAGAAGGTTCATAAAAGGATTTTCCAATATTGGTTTCCCAATCATTTCCCTTCAAAAAAACGGGGTTAAATTCACTTAGACATCAGAATGTGAAGAAAGATTTCAAGAACTGAAATACCTTCTAACCCATGCACCCATTTTTAATATTGTATACCCTAATGATGAATTCCTCATGTGTACAAATGCATGTAAGGAAGGACTTGGGGGAGTCCTTATGCAAGAAGGGCATGTAATTTGCTACAAACCTAGAAAATTGAATGAGCATGAAATCAATTACATGACCCACTGGTCCAAAAAGGATCTAGAGAAGGATAAGAATAACTCAGAACTCACAGAGACATCTCATAATGCTCATAATGGCTCTAGCAGATAGAGAAAGGGAAAAAATTCAAAGTTCCCAAAACTCAGTGAAAATGGCATGATCGTGAAGAGCGCATCACAAGATTTCTAACGGCGCAAACGACTCGTCAAACATAGCTACGGTTTGAAAGATATTCATTGTCAAATATGCGGTCAACCAAGACCAGTCAACATGGGACACATCAACATCCATACTGCTGACATCAACAAATGACATGGTAGGGTGACATCATCATATGGATGATGACATCAACATGCAACGTGGAAATTCCATAGGTTGCCACGTGTCACCCACCAGTGGAATTTTTGGGGGTCCATATGGGCCAATAGGAAAGTCCCACATGGAACCCCTAGGAGATGCCACGTGGAACCACCCAGGAAGTGCCTTGTGTTAGTATGGTGGTGATAGGGAAAGCCACATTAGTGTGTGGGTAGGAGAATCAGCAGGTGCCATGTGGCCCAACCAGAGGGCAACACATGGCATCCCGAGAATGCCCAATGTTAGCCCATGAACAAATTTTATTTAAAAAAAAGAATTGGGAGGTCCTCCAAATCTGGTGAACCACACCAAATCTATGTAGTCATTGTAGACATTAATAGGAAGAACACTAAACTTAGTGATAGGTTTAAACCACGACTAAAAATATTATAACCACTGCTAAAAATAGAGTCCTGTAGGTTCGACCCCAGAACCTCTGCTAGGACCAACGCCTTTAACACTCCACTCTAACCAATGTGCCAAGGGGTGTGACTTGGCATATATACCCCACTTAAAAATTAAGAACACTTTTCAACCAGAGTTCGGAGGGGAAAAATGGGTGTACGACTGTACTATATGATTTGGCATGAACTTCGAGGTGGATGTTGTCATTATTGTTGGTGCAGAGGGCATGAAAACTGAGACAGGAATTCCTTTAGGCCTGGGAGTGATAGGGTTGAATCATAGCATGGAGACAATCATTTTTGGGTAATTCAATGCCACGAATCCAATGGTGATGTTTTTTTTTTATTTGAGCATTATTTATGCAGCTTGATTTCAGAATGAGATGTATTTATTTATTTTCCAAATTCTCTTACCGAGTTAATAAAAGAGCCTACCCATTTGAGAGAAGGACCCAAAGACGTATTCCACCAGGGACAAACTCCGTTATCAATTTTTTGTGTTCAGATCTGATGTTTATGTCTGTTCCTTTCTAATTTTTCCTTCTTTAATGGTGCACTTTAATTTATGCTCATTTAATGCAATTCTTTAATAAGTCACAATGAAAAGATCTTAGATCATGTTGGTATCAGAGAAATCATATTTGACTCGAATTATTGAGTGTGAATGCTTACTAGGGCTAAGAATAAGCAAGGTGAAGGAACTTTAAATAATTTCAATCTCGAAATTGGTCATGTATCCAGAAGGAAGAAAATGGTAGAAGAGGACAAGCATCATGAACATGAGAAAAAATTTCACATGGTCTTTTATCGCATGTAAGAAATGGTCAAGCTAATGTATGGAGATTATGAGAAGAGGATGAATAAAAAATGGAAGAAAAAGGAAGCACATGCATATTATAATGCTTTGGTAAACCAAGGGGCTGGAGGAGATCCTCCTAAGCCTCCATCTTCACCTTCGAGTTCTAGTTCTTCTTCCTTTGAAAATTCTCATCATTCTCATCATTCTAGCCATAAGGCCTCTTTTAAGAAACCATTATTAAAGCTTGATGTAAAATTTTGTTTACCTATGTTTAATGGAGATGATAATCCTGAAAAGTTATATAATTGGATCCAACAGGTTGAAGTGTATTGTCGTGTCCAACATATTGATGAAGAGGAAGTTAAAGTCCAACTGGATTCTCTTTAGTTGAAAGGAACTGCTCTCGTATGGTGTGAGAGAAAGATTCAGGACAGAAGTAAGTGTGGTAATATTCTTTCCTCATGGTCAGAATTCAAATAAATGATCATGAAGCAATTTTATCCATTAGGGTATTTACATAAAGCAATGATGGAATGGAAATCGTTAAGGCAAAGTAAAGTTCAAACTGTACAAAGTTTCACAGAATAGTTTAGGAAGAAAGCTATAGCATTGAATATTACTTTGGATTATTATGAAACATTAATGAAGTATATTGGCGCAGTTCACAGTTATATTTATCATACTCTGCTCTTGTTTAACCCCACTAGTCTTGATGAAGTTTGTGTGCAAGACACTCACCTTGAGAACATGAGGAAACATGTTCAAGAAGATCCCACAAATAAACCTTCCAATTTCCCACAGAAGAATTTTAAGAAATTTAAAAGGAAGGACAAGAAGACCACTACAGTGACGAGAGAAGGAGGAAAACCATATTTCACTCATTGTAGGAAGAGTGGTCATGATGAAAAGCACTGTTGGAAACTACATACGGAAAAGAAACTGAAACAATTCAATGGAAAGGGGAAGACAAATAATGTTTCTATAGTACAACAAGATCTTGGTTCCGATTCAGGAGATGAAGGAAATATTGCAATGGTTGGAGTACAAGGTAAATAATCTCTTCATGATAGTTCTAGTTCCAATGATGAATCTCATGTTGATTAACGAAAGAGGAATGAGTTATTTCACAAAAGAGTTGTATCTAAGCATACTAAGATAGATACATTATTTGATCCAGGTTCCCAAGTAAACTTAATATCTGAAGCACTTGTCAAGAAAATGGGTCTTGAAACGAAAACACATCTGAAACCTTATCCTCTTGGTTGTGTATGCGACAAAGAAAAACTTAATGTCACCAAACAATGTAGGATAAGATTTGATATTTCTTCAAAATTGATTGATGAAGTTGATTTGGATGTTGTACCACTTGATATATGTGGCATAGTGTTGGAAAGTACTTATATTTATGATAGAAAAGAAGTCTTATTTCGTCATGAGAACAAATACCACCTTACTAAGGGAGGAGTGGAATATATTGTTAGAGCTCACAGCATGAGGGTAAATACAACACTTGTTAGTGCAGGGCAAATGAAAAGACTCATAAACACTAATAAAATATATGTACTGATGGTTGTCATAGAGAAAGATGTCGGGACATCCGACACTTCCCAAGGGCACGATCCATCTCATAAAAAAGAATTAATTGATATTGTTTCTAGTATGATGATATTTTCCAAAAACCAGATGGACTACCTCCTAAGAGGGAAATCCAACATGAGATACATATTCAACATTCTTATAACCCTAATTTGCACCATACATGCTTACCTGGCATTAGGACATCTAAGATCCCTTCTTTGCCAAAGCACTGTTGAAAAACTCTTCTTAAAAACACTTTTTATAAAGGCCCACACACCCTGCTCTATTACTGCACGCGTGTATATGCTTGCTGACCCAAAACAACCCACGTGTACCTACAAAAGCACGAAAAAAAGGAAAGTTTCCGACAAAACACACAGCTTTGGGTGAGTTAATTGAATCTTTCGTCCATGCATGGTCGAGGGTTCATCCAAATACCTAGCTTCTTCTAGCCTATTAAAGAAGCGTTAGGGATCCCATTTGGAGGAGGAAAATCATAGTAAAGAAACTATACCCGATTGTACATTCCCTTTGTCCCAACCCTTTAGCCATCCTCGTGCAAAGAGAAATACAGAGCAAAGAAGTTGAAGGACAGTTGAAGAGGAGCCTAGGACCAGGTTCGTGGAGCAGCGACCGACTTCATCATTGTAAGTTAATTTGTTGAAGTTAATAATAAAGAGATACTTTTCCCGTCCCACCATATGAGGTTCTTATGATTTGTTGTATACTTGTTCATTGAATCTCTAACCCATTAATCTATATATTAAATGCATGCAAAGTTTGTTGTTTGTTTTGTGTGAATGCACGTCAGCCTTGGGAGGAGAGCTACAATCAAAAAATGATCAAGCATAAGGAAGGATATACATCAAATTCCCATAATAAGGTACGCTCCCTTAACTATGTATTTTCTTAAGAATAATGGGGATTAGGTCTGGAACGACGGTAGAAAGTAGAGATCTTTAGGCCTTTTCTGCATGCATATTTCAACCCTAATTGCTAGTCCGTAGAGGGATTTCCCACTCACAACATAATTGGTGACCATACTGGGGAGAGCTCTAGGGTTCCTGGGGATATTTTTGGGTATTTTTAAGAACTGGTTTCATTTTCCTATTTTTAAAAGTTTCTACAAAAGTCTGAGCTAACAAAGATTCTGGTCTTCCATACCAGTTATCTCTATTTCTTTGCTTGAATATAATTTTTCAAGACCCACAGAGGTACACGCGGCCTGTATAAGGTTTACACGCGTGCACCCATGCCCTACAATCTCATAACCCGCATGTACACGCTATATGAGGAAGTGACAGTCGCGTGTGGATTCCAGAAAATTGCTTTTAAAGATGGAGTCATCCTCTTCCCTGTCAGAAGTAGTCCTTCTCAGGGTTTTTTTGGAAATCTTTCTAGTCTTTGTTGTTTGCAGTCTATAGCTTAGGTTTACACCTCAGATTGGTTTGTTCTATGAAGTTTTCCTTGATTTGTTTTCTTTTTCTATTAAAGTGAGTATCTGGGTCTTCAAGAGATTCTGGTTTTTAGTACTAGTAGTCTCTGCCTGGGTTGGCTTGCTTGGATTTTTATTTTGTTTCAGAGTTTCAGAGATACACGTGGCTTGTATAAGGCTAGCTTGCATGTACACATGCTCTGACTTTACACAACTCGCGTGCAAATGCTTGTTGTTGAACTGTCACTTGTCTGCCTGAGGAGAAGTGTTTTGGTTGAAGGTGAGGTAGTCATCCTTTCCTTTGACAAGAGATATACTTCTCAGGTTTCTTTGGGTCTCTTTCATAATGGTCAGTAGCTTAGGTTTGATCACAATAATAGATTTCTTTTTCATTTAGAAGTGTTCCTCAAAATTTTCTTTCATAGTGTTTTTAGACAAGTGTGAAAGTCCATTTTTTAAATTTTCTTGTGTGTGATTTTTGACGTGACTCTTTGTGGTCTACGCTTAGGCTAGAAAGTTTTTCTTGGTTTTGACTTGTTGGTATTTTTCCTTTTTTCCTTTGTGAGCATTCAAATAAAAAAAAAAACTTGTATTTCTTTGATTGGTTAAAAAGTGTTGTTTTTCATTAGTAACTAGGGAAAAGTCTTTTCTTTCATAAGTTCTCAACAGTTTACTTAGATCATAAGAAGCTCGTAGTCGAGTGAAATCCTTCTTTAAATTTGTTGTTCAAAGATCTTAGAAAAATTTTGAAAAACAAAAAAAGTTGTTTAAAGAAATTTTTTTGTTTCCCAACATTCTGTTTATTTCACTTTCATCTTTCAAACATCACTAGTTTCACTTTCATAGCCTTTGATGTAAGACAAGCCATAAAATTAATGCTAAATCTAAAATTCATTAGAATTTTTATGTTTGTAGGGTCAGCCAACTAGTTTAGGGTTAGGGCCTTGAATTAGGTTGGAGAGGAAACTATTCAAGGCCATTAAAATCAAACATTGGAGTCTAAGTTAGGGAGTGTTAAATTCCAGTATCGGGAAAGTTATCCGGAACCCCCCTCTAACACAGGGGATAAACACGAGGTCATGTGTGGAAAGGTAGTGGAGATAACCCCTACAAAGATGGACCAATCGTAGTGGAGAACACATATAGAGGGCTTGTTTTGGGAGTCCCTCGATTGCATTTGACATAGAGATTTGTGGGTCTCGAATCCGTTCGAGATCCTTAGTTGTCTTTCGGACCACTTGCTTTCGATACCCTTGACAGGTTTCAGGCTTGATACCCTTCTTATTGTGGTCTACCCAACTTTCGACTGCACCAACCTAGTGATTGTTCGTGTGCTGGCAACATAGTTGCCTATCTTTTTAGGTACATACACAGGTGATTGCGGGGGTATACCATGGTACCTAGGCCAGACATCAAGCCACTCTTTATAGAGTATACCCGAAGGGTGCTTCCATGTTCGAGTTGCACTTTCACTGGTAAGTTTCTCTAGTGTTGGTTGTTGTAACTGTTCTTCCAATTAGTTTAGTGTTTGCTTGTCTTATCTTGTAGGGACTTTTTAGTGTGTGTTGTTTTGGAACGATTAGACAGCCTTAGAGTGTCTTTGATCTTCTCACACAGTGGAGGATCATGAGCTCTTCCAGTCATGAAGGATTCTTGGCCTATCACCGATTACACTGGAGCCCGCCCCGCCACCACTAAGGTGAAAGCTAGACCAATAAGGGCCTTTTGAAGCGATCGAGTCACAAGAAATTGTACCTGACCAACATCCAGAGGAATCGACTATTTTAGACTTTGGAGTGAAAGCTCTTGGTCCACCTAAAACCTCAACCACTGATATTTCAACACCCATCATCATACCGATTCATCCTTATGAGTGCCAGACAGTGTCACACGTAGCAATGGAAACAAATGTTGTTACTCCTCCTGGGAATTCTTCAATTCCCACTAGGTTGTCACCACATGAGAGTTTCCACCTCCTAACCTATTGTCACTAGTCCGAGCCACCATGGTCTCGTCTACCTCTACCTCACACAGTGGTCCAATCCCATCTATGGCGACGGCCACAACCCCTTTCCCACCAAGTATGATAAGCCCTCCGTTCTCATACGGGATGCCTAGTCCAGGTACAAGTCCTATACTTTCTTACTCCACTTCACAGACTTCAGGTCTAGGGGAAAGGATCTCTAATGCTCCTCTACAAGGTCACATAGGGGGCACTCCTGCTCCTTTTAACACTTTCCCTTATGGGGGAGGTCATATACCTCCTTCATCCCCTTCGCTTGGTGGCACGTACTAGCCATCCGTCGGGCCACCTCCACACCACAGTTTACTTGGAGTAGGGAGTCAAGGACCACCTTTGCATAATATGCTAGTAGGTTCGACATCGTTTTCTTTGTTCGGTGCATTTGGTAACAATGCCTTCTCATCAGCTACTTTCCTGACTGGTGGCAACCCCGGTTTCGGACAACCTATTCCTATGCAGGGCACTATTCCTGCACAGGGGGAAAACCCAGGAACTTCTTCCACATCAGGGCCTTGGAATTCTTGGCAAGGATCCGTTTCTTCATCGGGAATGCCAATTTGGGGAAATTCTTTCCACAGTCAATGGAACCCCGGACAAGGTACTATGCCCATCACTACGGGACCGGCATGGGGCAACCCTTCCCAAATTCCTCCGAATTTAATGCACGCCCATCCATCTACATCCTATTTTATGAATTATATGATGATGTCTCCTCACATGCAAAATCCATACATTGGTCATGACCATGGTTTTTACTAGAACCCAATCCAGCAGCCGAACTTTTCCTGGCAACCTGGTGCCAGTCAAACTCTAGGTCCCTTTTTCCTAGGTTATCACCAACAACCCAAACTACCTTTCATGGCAACCTTGCATTTGCCATATTTGACAAGGTTGTTGAATGACCCTATCGGTCATGATCCGCATTGGCCTCCTATGCTGACGAAGTTGCCTGTGGACATACCAAAATTTGAAGCCAAGCCTAATGAAGATCCAGGCGATCATGTGACTGCCTTCCACCTTTGGTGCTCATCTAACTCATTGAAAGATGACTCCGTACAGTTGTGATTGTTTCAACGTACTCTCATTGGGAGTTTTGTGAAATGGTACATTGAGTTCGACCACTCAAGATACTCTTCCTTTGGTGAATTGGCAATGGCCTTCCTAAACCATTTCCAATTACCTATGAGATACGACACTGGCACATAATTGTTGGCCAATTTCTCACAGACAAAAGTGGACCATATCTTGGATCACATCTGAGAATGGAGATGCCAGAAGAGTTTAATTAAGGTACCAGTCCCACCAGCATTCCTTCTTGAGTGGTTCCTTAAGTCTTTGGTCCCACAATTATCCAAAGACGTCACAACTTTATGAGTTTTTTATGAAGAAGACGCCATCATGAGAGCTCAACAGCTTGAGGTCATTTATTCTCAGTCTGGTTTACTATACGAGATCTTTCCAAATGCTCCATGCTCAATACTTGATAAAACCAGATAGAGAGTTGGACCACATGCCGATGGCATTGTTGGTTCAGCACAAGCAAAGCCCGCTAATAAACTGACGACGCAGTTGCAACAATTGTCTATACAACACACAACAGCCAGCCAAACTACTTCTTTGGATGCTCCCCCTACTCAAACGTCGGATGTACACACAGTGCAATCGACAAATCCAAAGGCCACCTAGCAGTCTGAAGGAAAGAAAAAACAATGAAATAAGGGTAAGGGGGATAAGAAATCCACTGATAATGCTGGCAGGGGAAACACTAAGAAATGAAAGGTGAGGTATCCATGCAACCTATGCATGGAGGACCACACGACCCACCTATGTCCCCAGCTTGCAAAGGCCCAAAAGTTTGTGACACATCAACAACCTGCTGTGTTAACAAATCCATTTCAACATGGACAAAACCTGACCTAAGCCTCTATAAGCGCAGAAGGGGGTAGTAAAGGACCCTCTCCACCTTCGAACAATCCCGCATCCACGAATGTATATATGATGAAGGGTGATGCTTTCATATCCACTAGAGTGCATGACTACAGTAAACCAAGAACTTTTGAGAAGGACAAAGAAGCCGAACTCCCATCTCTTCCTCTATAGATTGATAAGACTTTGGGCGAAACAATGACACACATCCCAAAAGGTGCATTCAAAAAATATTCTCATAACCCAAACACAAGGGCCGCCCATAACTATTCTGTGGTAGAAGATTTATCTCAAACCCCTTGTGCGAAGTCCGCTTTGGAGGTCCTCCAAAGCTTCCCTTCCCAGAGGAAAGCTTTGTTAACTGCTCTAGGATCTGCCGAGACTTGTAATTTGGGTACCATCATGCTAGATACAACCGACTTAAAACCTCGTCTGCCATACCACGTAGCGTTTTAGATAGTAGTGGCTCACCCCACGAAAAATTTTACTCGAAATATTTTCTGCACGGTGGTTGATGAGGGTGCCTCGACATGCATTATGTCATTGGCATGCTGGAAGGCCATTGGCCAAACCGTTTTGTCTCTGTCACCCACTCTTCTCACTTCTTTCAATGGTCATTCATTTCGACCACATGGTATCATTCCCTCTTTTCCCGTGCAATTGGGAGGGAAGACCATGTGCGTTGAGTTAGAGGTAGTCGATGCATCTCTCGACTACAATCTTTTGTTAGGAAGGAGTTGGACTTATGCCATGCAAGCAGTGGTTGCTATAGTTTTCCGAGTCTTGTTGTTTCCACACGAGGACTGGATTGTTACCATTGATCAGTGGTCTTTCTCCAGATCTTACCCTTCATTGGGGGTTTCCGCGATCCTTGTGATTGATAACCCTCAACCAGGCGTAGTCAATGTAGGGGTTGGTTTGTGCCCATATTTGATGGGTACCTTCGATTACCCGCCCCCTCAAGGTGATGCCAAGTTCATATTCGACCACCATAACGTTAAAATTTTCCAAGTTTCATCGTTTCGCACGACTTACTTCACCGATCCGTGGATACTTCCTTCCCCATCGACCATGATGGAGGGGACAGGGCATCCGGGCATGTCCATGCCCTTGTCCGCAGCTGAAGTAGTGTACTCTTTATTCCAGCAAGCTTCAGCCAACCCAGATCCAACTCCTACACAAGAGTTTGATCCACTTCTTGAGCCTATTTGAGCTCAATGTTCTCTCGCTAACACCGATTCATTAGATTTAGTATTTCCCTCTGACGAAGCAGTAATTGAATAAATGACTAGTCCGAACAAACCCTGGGATGATCTTCATCACAGATCATACTTCCTACCAGAGTTAAGTAGAATCGAGGCCGGAGAATTCACCTTGACTATGACTGGAGATAGGTCTTGTCCTATTAATCCCTTAGATACACACGAGGTATGTGTTGAAGGTAATATGGAAACCATCGCTGAAACCATACCGATCAATATCTCCAGAACCCCTGGCATCTTGGAAAATGTTTTTGTCGGAGCTGACTGCTCCCCCGGAGAGATTCAAATCTACACAGATCTATTTAAAGAATTACGTGACATTTTTTCCTGGTCTTATGAGGAGATGTCAGGCATCGATCCAAAAATAGTTGAACATGAAATCACAACTTATCTAAAGTTGAGAAACTGCTTAAAGATGGTTTTATCTATCCTATCCATTTGACCCAATGGGTGTCAAACCCCATGTTGGTCAATAGAAAACAAGGCATGATTCATGTATGTACATACTTCCATGATTTGAAGAAGGCCTGTCCCAAAGATAATTTTCCTACACCATTCATCGACTAGATAATTGATGAATGTGCGGGGTTGTGAGGCCTTCTCTTTCATGGATGGTTTTTCTGGATATAACCAAATACAAATCAAACCCGACGACCAACACAAAACAACTTTTATCTGTCGATGGGGTACATTTTCATATCGTAAGATGCCTTTTGGTCTCAAAAATGTCGGAGCCACCTTTCAGCGGGCCATGTATTTTTCTTTCCATGACCTCAAGTATATAGTCGAGGCTTATTTAGATGATTTAGCATCTCGATCTCTCAAGAGAATGAATCATCCCACACAGCTCCGACTTATCTTTGAGCATTGTCACTACTTATGGATTCTCTTGAATCCAAATAAGTGCAGCTTTTGCATAACATCAGGATGTTTGTTAGGTTTCATAGTGTCAACAATAGGGATCATGGTCGATCCTCTCAAGTTTGAGGCAATAATTCACTTGCCCCCCCCATGCACAATCCTTCAACTTCAAAGTCTACAGGGCAAGGCAATTTTTTTAAGACGCTTCATCGCCAACTATGCCGAGATCACAAAGGGATTTATGCACTTACTGAAGAAAGATGTTCCATTTCATTGGGATGATGCTGCCCAACGCTCTTTCGATGCATTGAAACATGTCCTCACAATTTCCCCTCTGCTTTGACCACCTAACTATAATAAGGATTTCTTATTATACCTGGTTGCAGTAGAATCAACCATCGACATGGTCTTAGTTCAGGAGGATGATCTGTTCTTAGAATATGTGATTTATTACCTGAGCCGAGGCCTCGTAGGACCGGAACTCAATTATTCTCATATCAAAAATTTTGCGTTGGCAGCAGTTCATGCTGTTCAACGTTTCCGTCATTATGTTTTGTTTCGAAAGACCATCGTCATTGTTGTCGTGAATCCATTTAAATACATGTTGACATGATGGGTAATAGGCGGAAATATCAGTAGATGGATAGTCTTCCTCCGATAATTTGACTTAGATTTCGTTTCAACGAAATCCAAAAAGTCACTGGTCTTCACAGAACTTATTTCGGAACTTCCGGTTGAGTCAGGTGATCTTGTGCCCGAATAGTCGCCTATCAGAGGAGATATGTTTTTGATCACCTCTTCAGATCCCTGATACGGAGATATACTTATCTATCTCCAGACTTTGAATTTCCCCACCTCTGCTTCTCATGATGAGCGTCGACGCATATGCCATCAGGCTAAGAATTATCTCATACTCGATGATACATTGTATCGACAAGGTGTACATTGCATCCTGCATCGATGTCTCACTCACGAAGAAGCAGTTATTCTACTTAATATTTTCCATACCAGAGCCTGTGGGGGTCATTTGTCTAGGTTGGAAACAACCCAAAAGATTCTACGAGCAGGTTTCTTCTAGCCGACACTAATCAAAGATTGTATCGAATCGGTCAAGAAGTACCACTCGTGCCAAATCTTTTCTCAGAGGATGAGGGCACATCCCGATCCTATGTTTCCTGTCATCATAGTTGGTCCCTTCACCAAGTGGGGGATTGATTACACTACATGAAACCCCCCTTCAGCAAGGGGGCACTGTTACATCATAGTAGCCATAGACTACTTCACAAAGTGGGTCAAAGTTATGCCAACGTTTAAAGATGATGGAGAGACTGCAACTCTCTTTTTATTCAACCAGATAATAGAAAGTTTCAATGTACCAAGGGAGATTTTCACTGACCATGGCAGACACTTTCAAAACCAGATGATGATTGAGTTAACGTCAAATCTTGGGTTACAGAAGGAACATTCGTCACCCTACTACTCCCAAGAAAATGGTCAGGTGGAAGCTGTAAATAAAACTCTTAAGACCATTCTACAATGAATGATCAACTCAGCCAAGTCAAATTGGCATTTGATGTTATACTTGACATTATGGGCTTAACGAATGTCTGTTAAGATTGCAACTGGTTTCTCACCTTTCCAACTCATTTACGGGCTGGAGGCAGTCTTGCCTATTGAATGTCAGATCCTGTCTCTAAAGTTGGCAGTACAATTATTGCCAGACACTTCTCCACTTGAAAAGAGGTTATTATACCTTGAGCATCTCAATGAGTAGTGCCGTGATGTGGCCCTAGCTAATGAGGCTCACAAACATAAATTCAAGTGTCAATATGATAGGTCCGTTCATCCTTGGATTTTTTCTGAAGGCAACCTTGTCCTGGTCTATGACCAAGATAAGGACCCCTTGGGGGCAGGAAAATTCAAACCCATGTGGTTCGGACCTTTCATCATAAAAGAGGTTCTAAAGAAGGGCACTTATCATCTGGTTGACTTTGAAGGGAATTCCTTGGCAGAGCCTAGAAACGGACTCTACCTCAAGAAGTATTACTCATAGGTAGGTCACCATGGGTAACGTTTTGTAACATATGTATAGTCTTTGTACTATTACTTTCTAGTTTTTTTTAGTGTTATGGACGTGTCGTTTGGATGTATCTTTCATCACTGTGGCAGATGTCAAGTGAACCCGAGGTGTTCATTGGGTACGCAGATGGTGCTAGCTGGCACACTCGGAGGCTTGCCTCCGCAGCTTGGGTAATTTTTACACCTCGAGGCCAATTATTATCTTCCCGAGGTATATTCTTAGGTGACACCACAAACAATGTCACCGAGTACAGTGCAATTATTGAGTTTCTTTGTGACGCTCAGTTATTTGGTATCTCTCATCTCTGGGTCTACCTCGACGCTCAACTGGTTGTGTCTCATTTAAATAGAGTCTACCGTGTTCATGATCTAACTTTACACCAACGATTCCTTAGGGTACGCCTCTTAGAATGAAGCTTTGATTATATTACATATTTTCATGTTCCTAGGAGATTAAATAAAATTATAGATACTCTAGCTAATCAAATTTTAGATTGGCATCTTGCACACATATGAAAAAACATACACATAAACATGTAAATACATTTTTGCAAAAATGATCCATAAGACACAAAAAGACATAAAAATCCATATATAACATCATAGTCACTAGAGTACATAGATGGACACAAGCACCTCAAAAATATGACCAATAACAAGTCACGGGGCTTATGCCCTCAAAACATATATACAAGTAGTGCTCTTGGCACGCGAAAAGCCTAACTAAAGTCAGGGCTTGTGGGCCATGTTGTACTGATCTACAACGTTGGCTAAATGCCGAAACAAATGGACACACATCTGTGGTGCCCCCACTACATGAGGTTGCATTGATGGTGGAAAGTCCTCAATCTTTGCCATAGGGACAGTGTGATTGAGTGCAGTAAAGTTCCACTCAACTCGTCTCAATACCCTCTCAGCCTCCCTGGTTGGAAGATATCCTGTTGTTGCTGGTCCCCCTGTGGCGGTAGGTGCGGCCCCTGGCCGAGGATGATGCTTGTTCCTAGCATAGTCCACAGGTCGCACTAGTCCCACATCTACATGCAACAAACACATATCTGTCAAATACTCTGGCATAAAAAATATATATATATATAACAAAACAACGTAAAAATTACATATGTTTCACAAAAAAAATAAAAAAATGAAGTAAACTTACCCATCTCTCCTCGCTCCTCACCAGGAGGTACTGGTATCTCAAGGTCTCTCGAGAAATCAATCCTAGCATAGGGGTAATTCTCTATAACCGGGATCTGTCGCGACAACCACGTGAAGAAGTCATCGTTGAAGGACTCATTGGTCCTTCCTCCACCCTATCATGGCAGTAACACTGCCCATATACACACAGTAGGAAGAGAGGTATGATGTACTCATACCACTACTCAAGGACTAAATCTCGAAACTCTCTTAAAGAAGAAAGAGCATAGAACGGTCCCTGACCCAAAATTCCTCTGCATCCGCAATCGACAATCTGTCAACTACCTCTTCATACACTCTAACAATGTGGTGCTCCAATCAAATATTTGTGCATTCAAGCACTGGACTGCATAGTTCATCTATGCCCAGGACGCCTGATGTAGAGCCGCAGAACTAGTAATTCGCCCAATAAGCAACAATATCACCTGTAGCGATAAGTCAGTAATCTTGCTTATGGGCACTTGTGAGCTCAAGCGGTCTATATCAGGCACACAGTAAAGGCCTATCAATTCCTCTATGTTATGTGGCCCCGCCGGAAAAGTCTGGAAGTTGACTGGTTCCCCTCTCCTAGAGAGGCTAGTCAAAAAATAGATGTCCTCGGTCGTGGGCACCAGTGACTTCCCCTCTAACATAAATGCCTCTACATCCGGATGCAAGTAGTCAACCAAGGAATTCAACAACCTAGGTTGTGCCCGCATAAAAGGACATAAGAAAAACTTGAGAAACCCACATTGCATCAAGGAAGCCATAGCATTGGGGTCTTCCCCGACTAATTCACTAACCTCCTCATGCTCTCTTTCTCTCTAGTGAACATACATCCTGCAAAACACCAAGGTTCAGGAGGGTTAACCCTTGTTTTTTAAGCCTTTTTCATTCAATAAGGGGGTCCAAGTGGGTTGTAATAGTGACAGTCTCATGTACACACATGCAGAGTTTACTTTGCTCGAATGTACACGCGGCCTGTCCTAAGACAACCCGCGTGGACCTAGGGCCGACCTTTTGAAGGTCGACGCCACCCCAAAAAATGAAACCTAAATAAAAAATAAAGACTTAAAATGAAATATAAGAGAGTTTGTACTTGGTCCAGACAGATGGTCGTTTTGTCCACTGTAGCTCCTGGAATCACCGCTTTTATCAAAGGGTTTTTTTTGGCTCCAGAGTCAATTTCCAAATCAACAATGGTGATAATGAGCTGTCAACTTCTATTTATAGACTTTTTGGCCTCTTTTTGTCACTTTTTTGGCCCCCCTTATCGTGTTTTTCAAACCAAAAACCATTTAGAGTGATTCAGGAGTTGCATTGGGGAGTATGATCGGGTATCGGGACATGTTTTTTGGAGTTTTGGGTAATTTTCAACGGTCCGTGGAAAACATTTCCGAGGATCAACTTGAGCATGTAGGTTAGGTTTCTACCCTGAATTTTGTATCTCGTTGTCTTTTTTCCTTTGCCATAGGATTGATCCCATCAGGTTGCGACATAGAACCATCTTTGCTACTTTAGAAGTGTCGCAAGTTGGTGGTAGAGCTTACCGGAACATGGATGCCCTAGGTAGATCCTTGTTGCATTATGGTGTCCATGCTGTCTCTAATCACTGTAGGCTCGGGAGTCCTTTTTATTTTTCCTGATTACGAGTCCGAACCTCATTTGCATGGTTCTTTTTCACTCTTGACCTCACCCTCGAGACTCCCAAAAGACATAATGGGTCTTCTTTTAAGCCATTTTTAGACTCTCTAAAAATGAAAATATTGTTGAGCGATCTTGTGGCCTTTCACACTCGTTAAACTGAAATTTGAAGTCACATCTGTCCGACAGTAGTTTACCCCTTTTTTGGTCTGGACGGTCAACTGTACGAACAAAGGTATACTCTATGGAACTTCAGTTCTCTAGAAGAGTACTCTTAGGTATCATTTTAAACCTTTTTCGGGCCCGAGGGACTAAATTTATGAAAAAGGAACCCCCACAGAGTCCATAGTTAAGCTCTTTTCAGACTCCCTAAAATTGAAAATATTGTCAAGTGACCTTATTCTTTCACATTCATTAAAATGGTCCAGAAGAACATTCCTAATGGAGTCCATAGTTAAGCTTTTTTCAGACTCCTTAAAAATGAAAAAATGGTCGAGTGATCTTGTCTTTATCACACTCGTTAAAATGGTTTTGAATAGACGTCTTGTCGGTGCTAGTTTACCCCTTTTTTGAACTGACTAGACTACCTTCGAAAAAGGTACCCCAATGGAGTCTCCTTTTACATTTTTTCAGACTCTCTAAATATGAAAA